>JALIZH010015061.1:0-26039 GCA_030522465.1 Rhipicephalus appendiculatus
CGCAGCCCGTGTTCCTGACTCACCAGAACGAATCGGCCAGGCGTTAATGCTGCCGGGGCCGTGGAACTCGGCGTTCTCATCGAGAAGCGATCGCGACGTGCCCTTCATGACTCATGGAGCAGTTCGGGAAATTTTCATTTTGCGATCGCAACGCTACTGTTCGTTTTTTTATTCTATTCGCTATCATTACCCATCTTTCGAAGGAGGTGCTGTTCTCTCGAGTCATTGATCAGTGATGTTCCGTCCTGGACAGAAGTATTCCCTTTCCGAGGCCCGAAAATTCCCTATTTCCGGCATTTTTCCCCGCATACATCGCCAAAAAATCTCCGCATATTTCCCTGCACAAAAAAAGCTTATATATATATATATATATATATATATATATATATAGTGTTCGACGTGTTTCAGGCTCTTCCCATCGCTTTCTCTTCTTTCCTGCCCAACTCAAAGCATCGCCTCTTAGATCGGCTTTTAATACTACGAAGGAGCTACCTTGTAGCTCGCTTTAAGCGGTATGCGATGCGGAAGGAATGCTGTACATGCTCATGCACACGCCCACTGCATAAGAAAAAAGTTTATTATTGTTTTTTTTTTTTTTTGTTACTGAGTGACGTGGCGTACATTAATGTGCCTAGCAGACGCTCTGTATCTTAAACACTTCGTAGCGCAGGGAAAAACACGGTATATATAGCAGGGTGTTGAGCACGGTATATATACGCATGTGATGGTCAATAAACCTTTGTTGGTAGTTAGCGCTCGTATGTTGTCTGGTGTCGTCTCTTTGTGTCTGTTTTTCCCTGCGCTACGAAGCGTTTAAGATGATCAACCAACAGGCCCAATTCACCACAATTCTGCAGCTCTGTATCTATATGCACCACATTTTGTACAAAAAAGCACGTCAACTTTTCAATAATGGTGACTAAATATTGTGAAATAAAACAAGCTTTTGTGGTGGTATTTAACATTTTATTTACTTGATTAGGAACGGTTCTGCAAACTACCGTAAAGAAAAAAATAAATATATGTGAAGTGAATAGAATGGTATATTGACTGGGAAACCTTTCAATTGACCGCATAACTTTTGTGTGCCTCGAACTGAAAAAAAAGCAAGGTATTTAAAATATATGAAGCTAGGATCACAGCACAATGACTAGAACATGTCAGCCCTCTTGGGCAAACCGAAAAACCGACATCTTCAGCGGCTTGTTTATCTTCTGCTTTAGTTCACTCGAGTGTTCTGCTGTGTGTGAAGATTGATGTGTTTGGGCGTCCCCTTGAAGCTGTTACAGCAGATCCCTTTTGAGTGGAATCTTGAACGCGTCACCATCGTGGCGTTCAGTGTGTCACTGCCTAACCTATTGCGCTTACGACGCCGTTTTGACGTCGCTCACCCACGAGAAAATGCGCTCTGCGTCTGCGTGTGCATGTGGGATAGATAGACAAAGTTTAGCGAGCTTCGCCACACCGCTGAATTGTGGCTCGCCTTGGAAATCTTTAATTTCCCCGATCTCCTTCCACATGGCATCAATACTCATTGCGCGAAGAGACGCTTCTGACAATGTTCATAAGTATGAACAGATTCACCATGTCAAGATGGGCGGGCTTTGAGCACGGGCTTAAACTTTCGCCGGGCAGCTGAATCGCTGGCCACACAAACCAGCAGTCAGTCAAATCAATGTCATCAATGTTTCTGCGTTGAATTATCCCAAGAAAGACTATGGTCTTTAAAAACGAACCTTAGAGGCTGTGGTTTGGCGCGCTACATGCGCCAGAAACGATTGCGACATGCGAAAGCCTCATGTCCACAGTCTTTTGATCGTTATAAAAAAAAATTTCGCCGTCCCTCAAAATTCCCTCCAATATCGCGAAGATTCCCTTTTTCCCTTTCGTCCAAAATGACTGTCGAAAATTCCCTGAAAAAGGGAAAATTCCCTGCACGGAACATCACTGTCATTGATACTCAGTTCTCTGCGTTGAGAAACACAAGCAGGCTTACTATACAGACCAGGGCAGGTATTTCTGTAATGATAGTTTGCTGTGCTGAAGTGTGCTTTAAACTGTTAGCCGCAAATAACCGAAGTTATGTACGGCCCTACTGCACGCAGAAGCAATGCACAGGCGCAATAAAAGGAGAAAATGTCTTATCAATCTCCCGGCATGTTCTCGGAAACCCAAACCAGGCATTGGTTAACTCACAATTTTCTTGAGCACAAGAGCAGTGTGCTAAGTGGTAAAGTCACGTGCCTAACCACTCGCTGCTCACCATTTGCCAGCATGTTATTGTTCATGAATATAAGCTGTAGCCTTCAGCACATACCACAATATCGCCAATGGGAACTTTGTGAAAGTGCTCAAATGAGTCATGAAGTCATACCGAGTATTAGTAAGCCATCCAGTGGTTTATATAAATTCGTTTTCAACAGGTATCCGTAGTTGTAAGCCACCATTTGTGATTCTATATTTTCCAGTTGTCTTCCTTAAAGATGTTGCCGTGTTAAACTTTCAGTATTGCCCAAAGACAACACGAAGTCGCAACTGATAACAAAATCTTTAAAAGAGTTCTGTTTCCATTCGAACTTTCAACGCAAGATTATCGGCACAAATCAGTTTCTTCGACCTGTATTCGTCCGTCGTCTTTTTTACCACATCACCTTCTCCATTGATAAAATAAAAGTTCCTAAACATAAAATGCATTGTCCGTCCTGCGCTTGGAATTTCGGCCATTTCTGGTATCCTTCGTCACCACTTGGAAAAAACCCTTGTTCAGTAAACCTTCATAAAGTTTGCTATCACACCAACGTACAGCGTATTTTATAAGTTTTGCCGTTTTGATAGTCTAGGATACCTAAGAAAGGAAGGCAGGTTCAATGGAGTTCACTTGGTAAGAAAAAGAAAAAAAGTTATCTCGGCCCTCACATTTATACGTAACCACGGATGCGCATCTAGTTCCTGGTTTTCTTTCAGACATTTATATGTCGGTGCGATTGAAAGGTATGGGTATTGATGCATCGTGAATGTTCACTTATTTATGTTTTCGCTCTACTAACGGGAAAAATCTACGTAAACTATTCGCTCAAGAGTTCCTGTTTTCTTCCATTGCTGCGTTCCTTCGTTCTGCTATGGTTGCACATAAGCTTCAATGAATGCGTTGCACGTCAGGTGTCCCACAAATTCTGGCGTCCGCATTTTTCGGGTATTCTTGAAAACAACACAATAAGACAGAATTTATTTCCACACCGGTGTCCCCGCATGCCAATATCACCGCGTCGGGCAACGCAGATTTGTCGTGAAAAAAGGTAAGACAAATTTGCCTCGGCGATTACGGCGTTCGACACGTCCTGTCCCAATTCCACAGTGACAAAGAGGCTGCTTGGAGGGGGCAGAGTCACAGAATCGTCGGCAATACGTAACGCTGTCTTCGGGAATTGGGTGCTTTCAGAGTCAGTCCACAAAGAGTCCTCGAATGATACATGTAACTCACGGAGGTCAATGACTGCGCCGTATTCTCGAAGAAAGTCCACTCCCAGGATGATTGGCCGGCAGCACACCGGCAACACGAGGAAAGACCCCGTAAATGTCGACGCACGGATTTGAACACGTGCCGTGCACATTCCAGTCGGCATCACCAGATGGCCACCCGCTGTGCGCAACTGGGGTCCTTGCCACGGTGTGGTAACCTTCCTCAGATCTGATGCCAGTGCGGCGCTCATAACAGAATAGTCGGCGCCGGTGTCAACGAGGGCGGTGACGGCACGATTGTCAACGAGGACGGCAATATCGGCAGAAACAATCTTTTTACTGTCTGAAAATAGAAAAGCCGGAGCGGCCGTCGTCGGGTCGCTGCGTCAAGGGAGGTTCTTTGAAAGTTCGTCGTGCAGCGACTTCACCCCCAGAAGTCGCGGTTCCTAGTTTCCCCCTTCGGGGACTCGGGGAACGGCTCCTGAAAGGAGCGTAAGACGACGAGGGCAAGCTGGGTGACGTAGACCGGCGAGGCGATGGTGATCTCGATTGGTGCTGCTGACCAGTCGAAGGCATTCGCTGGCCCGTGAGATAGGCTTCAATTTCGCGGGGGCGCTCACCGTAGCGTGGGCATCGAGCGTCGGGGTGAAAGCCGCGGAGACCGAATTGGCGGTACTGGCAGTTGCGATATACGTGGCCCACTTCGCCACAGTGGTAGCACAGTGGACGGTTATCCGACGTGTGTCACACGCTTGCCTTGCTAGTACTTGGTGTTGAGCCAGACGGCAGATATGTGGGTGCGCTCGGGAACCTTGAGCCGGGTGGCGGACTCGAAGCGGTGCCTTGAAATGGATGGGTAGCCTGGTCGATTGTCCGCATAGGGGGGACCTGTGGCTGGTGGCGCCGGAGATCGCAGCGCAGCCGCATATGTTAGGACGGGGACCTCAGGCATTGATGATGCGAGTGGGGCGACCGCCTGTCTGATCTCATTCCTGATGACGTCCGCGAGTGCTGTCACAGGTGGTTGGGGTCCCACTGCTTGGAGTTGGCGTAGCTCGTACCGCACGATACTTCGTATGAAGTCTGCGAGGGCCTGCCTCTCACTGTCAGACCCGATAGAGCATGCAGTGGCTGTGACGTCATGGCGTTCGTACTGTGACGACCGCTGCTGGAGAGTGCGCTCCATCGTGGTTGCCTCGCTGATGAACTCGGCCACAGTTGTCGGTGGATTGCGCACGAGTCCAGCGAAGAGCTGTTCTTTCACTCCACGCATCAAATGCCGCACCTTCTTTTCCTCCGACATAGCAGGGTCTGCGCGCCTGAACAGTCGAAGCATGTCCTCGACAAACATCGAGACTCTCTCGTTCGGCCGCTGGTTCCTACACGAGATGGCTTGCTCAGCTCTCTCCTTTCGTTCAGCGTTGCGGTACGCGTCACGGAGCTGCTGGCTGAACTCTTGCCACGTCGCAAAGGAGCCCTCGTGGTTCTCGTACCAGGTTTTCGCGGAATCTTCCAACGCGAAGTAAACTCTTCGCAGCTTGCGAGCATTATCCCATTCGTTGATGTTCGCAACCCGATCAAAGTGGTCGAGCCAGTCGTCCACATCCTCGAAAATGTCACCATGGAACGGTCTCGGTGTCTGGGGGCGCATGAAAAACATGCGCGAGAGGAGGACAAGGTGCATCGTTAGTCTGACTCGCCTGGCTTGTCGTCGGAGTTGTCATCTTTTCAAGTCTCGATGACAAGGGACTGAATTCGGGGGGTAGTCCTCGCAGGCGGCGGCTGCTTCTCGCTGTGGGAGATGTCGCTGTCCCCAAGTTGCTAGGAGTGTCTGCTGACACTTGGGAGCCAAGGTACATGTACACAGCAACCTCCACCAGTAATGTCGCGGGCGAAACAAGACAGAAAGCCGAACGTCGACGTGCGCTCCAGAACCAGATGTAGATGTAGATGTAGATCCTGCGCTTCTGGCTCACACCCACACTGGGGGATTGGCCAAGAATCGGGTAGCTTAAAAAAAAACAGATAATGAAAAAAACTAGCAAAAAAGAGTAGTTTATCGTTTCGGGTAAAAATAAGATTTTTTTTTAACTATTTCTGTTAAAATACCAGTAAGTTCGGTCGACTTGACTCTTATCGAATAGGAAATAAATGAATAACATAGAAAAAATTTCCTGGAGTCTAGTTTGGTTAGCTGCAGAGCTTTATAATCGTGGTTATTATTTAAATCTCTTTGTCTGTTCTATGAAATCTTGCAAGGCCTCGCATACTTTCCCGTTGGTGTGCCCAAGGGTCAGTGCACCTAAGGATAGCAAATTTGCAGTTGTTAGATTTAATCCAATGGTGCGCAACGGTGTTTCTAGAAATACCTTTCTTAATGTGGAGTACTTTCTACAATATATCAGAAAGTGTTCTATTGTTTCGTCTTCACTACAGTACGAACAAAGCGGGGAGGGTGTCAATCCCGCTCTGTATAAATAAAAATTTAATGCTGGAATACGACAGCGTAGCCTAGTAATTATGACTTCAAGACCTCTGTTATTACATGTGTTACTTTTCCAGGGTGTCGATAGATGATTGAAGTCCGGGGAATTTTTTAGAGAAGGTATATCGAATTCTCGCATCATCATTTGCCTCCGAAATCTAGCCGCTACTATGAAAGCTGATTTAGGGGTAATATGAATAGCTGGTCCGTCTAATGCCGCTTTTGCGAGTGCATCAGCTGTTTCATTTAGTAATAGGCCTCTATGCCCAGGTACCCATACTAATCGAATATATGTTAAGTGATCCGGTACTAGGGAACAGAACTCTTTCAGTGTTTTCGAATCACCAGATGCCGTGAGCGCACCGCATACGGATAGAGAGTCCGTTACTATTACGGCGGAATTAATTGATGTGGTCAGTTTACGAAGGGCCAATACTACCGCTAAAAATTCTGCAATGAAGATCGGTGTGAAATCTGGAATTCGGAGGGAAAAGGACCAGTCGAGAAGAGGACAGTATATACCAATGCCACTTTTTTCATCTCTCTGCGATGCATCCGTCGCAATGATTACATTTTCTTGCAATCTTAGCAGGTGGTCCTGAAGAATAGCCCTTAACATGTTACTCGGTAAATGTTTAGCATTATTAGGGAAAATGTCATCAAAGTAGATTTGAAGCGAGTTAGTCGCATTACAAACCGGAATAACTTCCCTTATTTTGACGGACAGTGGATCGAGAAGAGATTGTACAAACTTTACTTGAGGTGTGTGAAATCTAGGCCAATGGAAATCAAAAAATAAACCAGGTTGCACAATGAAAACCCCTACATGGCTTTTTTGTACCTCGAGAATATATTTGATTATGGAAAGAACTTGCTGCAAAAAACGCAAAATCAATGCAGACACTGCAGCAGAATGCCGCTTCTACTTTGCGGGGTACTGTACAAAGCGTGGCATAGAATAAATGATCGACAGCGTGCGAATTTTGTGGAATTATCGTTCATTGCATGCGGCGAGCAAGGTAGGCAAAATGAGGGTGGCACGTCCATATTCTCAATCTATCCGATGTTTGCAGTACCTCGACAGTAAAGGCGCGAGTTCGGAAATACGCTATGGCGAGTGGAAAAATCTCGAATGAGTTATCTTTGAGGAGCTTTTGTGGCTGAACGTCAAGTCTCTTGAAAAAAGTGCCAGGATATTCTGGATGTCATCTACGTATTTACTACAAAGGTGTAGCTCACTTTTAAAAAATAGAACAGAGGCATCATAAACAAAACAACAACTTACGCTACTACAAAAGCTGTTGTGAGATTCAGTCTTCGAAATTCGCTACAATTCTTACACAGCTATACATCGTTATGAGTTAAAAGGCTCAAATCCAAATAATGAATCAATGAGTAATTCATATACACCAAAGTCATGAAGCGGAGTGATATAATTTGCGATGCTTGAGCCAATCTATAAAATAATGTATTGGGGACGCAAACTTAGTTTGTAAAAGTAGCCCTTAGGGAAATAGCATGAATATCACACACGAAAGAGTAACCGGTCAGGTCGATTTTTGCACGGTTCAGTTTGAGTTACTGTGTAAATGTGGCCAAAAAATAGTCACATGTTAGAAGAGAGGAAGGTTTGGTCGGGCGCTTCCTTGTGCTACGTGGTCGTGGATTGTTACTTATCCTGAGCGCATCCTTAGTTTGACTGAAGTTCTGGGCATAGCATCAGATACAATCAAGAAAGAATATGGTGTTTGCGCTGTCGCAGTCGAATTTTCTTATTAGGGAGTTTTAGTATAGCGGAAAACGCTTACGTTAGCGGTCATGGATTTAGAACGGCGCGACAAAGCAGACGAAGTGACTATTAATCGCACGAAATACGTTAGCGTTAGCGTGCGTCTGAACGCTAGCGCTGAAATGGAACGCGCTGTATGACAACTGGTGTGCTTGCAGTACAGCGACAGGCGTTCCCCCTAACGCTAACGCAAGCATCTACGGCGCCATCTAGACATTTCGGACTCGACCATCAAAGTAGGCGGGGCACTGTGGTAAAACTAGTCCCCCCCACCCTAGCGGAGAGCACTCCGCATGCGTATGATAACAGGATATTACGCGCCAGCCTTGATGCATTCGTAAGCAAGTGTTTTTCATGATGTTCATGAAAACCTGACGACGTTAAAAGTTATGCAGGATACTTCGAGCAGTGGCATGGCGTGGTGTCCGATATTAGATGATGCTCCATAATTACAGCGATGATGTTTACATGAGATCTATGTGTACAAGGATCGCGTAACCAGGAGGAGGGCCACGGTGTCCTGACAGCCGCTCATTCGCGGTGGCGAATTACGGCTTAGCACAGCCTACATGTGAATACGCACAAACGTAATAAAGGTTTACACAATCACATATCGCCGATGTTCTCGGTTCACATGCGAGTATAATTAGTAAATAGAAATATTTCGAAATGCCCGCGTTGTCTCTATCACACATCTCCCGGAAATAGTTACTGCGTTGGTGTGTCTGTGGAGCAGGCACACCAAGATGGACATGCACGCATAAGCGCCTACACTCCCCCCCTCCCTCCCTTTCAACACCCACGTGCACCCGCCAAAGCCTGTGATCGTTTTACGCGGTCCTCTCTTTACGACGTGGGACAAAGGATTCACCATCGAAATTTTGCACATGGCTTGTGCATGTCTGCAGGTAATGCGAAAAAGGGCCATTTCCGCCCTTTTTGCCGTGACGTGTGCTAACTTTTGCACACAGTGCGTTCATAGTGGGAGCAAAGCGCCCCTTTCGGTTTAACTCTGCAGTTACTCCCGAAAAGCTTTTAGAGTGCACGCATTTCTATGGAGGTCCCTCGGGTGTTTTTGTGAATTGCTGTAATCGCACTGGCTACGCATTCCTGATTTAAATCTCGTACACGTAAATACTCAAAAATCCACGCATGTCCACGAAGTGAATCATGACAAGTGGGCCAAGCTCTGGGTATCGTATGGGTAAGTAACAGTACGTTACCCGAGCGTCCGAGCCTTGCCCCATATAATGTACATTGAGTGACATAAAGTGCCATAAAGAGTCAACGACAAAGCTAGGTCCAAAGATCCATATTGTCTACGTTAAAGTCGCCGGCTAGGATAAAGGCTTTGTAAACACTGAAAAACTGGAATATAATTTCAATGGTTATACCTCATTAGGCACGAACATATCACGTGTAATACGAACACGCGTGTTACGATAACACAAGCGGGAAGTTGCCATCTAGAGCAGAACTGCTTTCTCGAAGACACTTCATCGGCGCGAGTTCAGCTCTCGGCACGGCGGCCGCAATTCTGTACGGCCAAATGCGAAGAATATCTGTGTTTTTACATTTAGGTGTACGTCCAAGAGCCGCATGTGGTCGACATTCGTCCCCAGTCCTCCACTTCGACCTGCACCATAATCAAAGCGTGGCGTTGGCGCGTGAAACGCCCGCAGTTGTTATTATTAAAAAAAAAGTCACAGTTTCACCGCAAGGGTGAAGCAATGAATGCGATAGCAACAAATTGTAATGTTATATGAAGTGAGGCTGGCAGCTAAGTCTTTTGGATCCGATCTCACGCAACTCTAGAAAACGCTTGTTTAAGAGAATTCTCTTCGCGTTGAGAGCGCAGCACGTAGCAGGGTACACCGGCCGCCCGCTGTCGGCTGCCGAGATGGGGAGATAACGCGCGCGCCCGCGCGTTATCTCGCCGGCTCGTTTGATCGCCGCTTCAGCCGCGTTCACGGCTCCCGCTCGCCCGCTATTACCCGCTGGTAGAACATACGGTGCGCAGGGGGTTCTTATCAATTTGGACTTCATACGCGACATGACGGCGACGGCAAAAACCCGTCGAGACTGTCCATATAATTGCTATCGCAATATTAGAGTTCAAGCGAGGTCATTATCGTTCTTACTTTCCAAAGAGTCTGCATAGAACATGTCGGACGTTACTAAGGGAGCAGACATGGAAGTCTTTTGTTTTGCTATTTATTAGTATCCAATGGATGCGAATGTCACATCAGCAATTATTTTCTATTGGATAGTAAATGGCATCATGACTTGCTGAGCCATATATTTTTAACTCACCGCGGTCTTTACGGCATACGAATGATGACCTCTGCGTCCTACTTTTGCCTAATGGACATTATTTCGATATTACGTGCGACGCAATCCTGTGTTATTTACTTAGTAAAACAGTCTGGTCTTCGTATTTTTATACTCAGGGCCACAATTACGATTGCGCTGAGTGCGACAGAAGTCGCTTTTCATTTAATTGTGCATTTAGGTTACAATCATGGATCATGCTCGCACGTATATGTTAGGGTACAATGGGGGTCACATACATCAGAGAAATGGCTCCGCAGGCTCGGATGAGAATGACGTTGCGCTAAATTGGGTAGCCAACAGCGAAAGAAAAAAATTAGCTGATAGTAAAATTATGTCACGAAAACACTACGTTACAATCAAGATGCGAAGATAAGTTGACATAACATCCCTTTCACGACCTATTTCTGGGAACGGTGTGCCTACATTACATAAGCAGTACCAAAACGACGCTGCTTATCCTCACAAAAAGAAAGTAATAACCGCCATTTGCTCTGGGAAACTTGTATTGCTGCAGTTCTTTCAGTTAAAGGAAACAACGCAGTGGCGTCCTTTTGTGCTCCGATCTCTGCAGTCCACTCGCTCCATAATGCTGATGCAATTTTGACTCGATGTTCTATCGCTCACTCGGAAGTAGCTTTGGTGCGATGTCGCAAAATGACAATGCGGTGCCTCAGCATATTATAGAAGGAGACATACTGTATTTGAGACTTTCCAGCTTCATTACTCGGTTTTCATTTATTCTTTTGTTTCGCCGAGATAACTGCGTGGACATGAATGCATCTTTTAAGTGACTCAGCTTTCTTGGGCGAAGTATCTTTCCATCGAAGAAGGTCATTTTCACACTCGCAGAGAGACGTCTGCCGAGCAGCTCATTAGGAGTAGTTTGTATTGGAAGAGAAGGCAGCAAAATGGGTGATTTGTATCGGATCATTGTGACCGCTTTGAACGTTTTCTGCAGCGCTGCTACGCTTGTAAGAAAAGAGCGCTAAATCTTGACGAGAATTCAACTCAATTGCTTCAGGCTGCTCGGGCCACTTTTCTTGTCTTTGCGACGGCTTTTGCGTGGTGCGAACTTCCTGCAGAATAAAATGTCAGCACAATAAAGCGATCTTGTAGCATGACATGTGTGGAATGTTTCTAGTGGTCGCTTGCTTTTTAAGCGGAAACAATGACTCGTCAGCTTTGGCTACGGCTGTGCATCGTCGCATGAAACCTGGTTGCCCGGCGTAAGTAAAGCTAGAATTAAATATTCATTGTCGATTATTCATTCCGCCACTTCTTTTCCGATACCTTTTTTTTTACGAAAGATCTATGGCACGTATTGCGCATATTATCGCATGAATATGTGTGAAATATATGAGCGTTCACACGAGGTTATTGGACATATGTCTCAGATGCCATTAAATATTTCTGGATACAGTGTCTATGTGTAGCGATTTTTTTTTAGTAAGTGGCAAGGTGCGGCACTAGGAACGTGGCAAATTTCCTTGGTGAAAGGTTTATTGCAAGTCCTAAATATATTGGCGAAGCAATCGCGTTGTTTGGCAGGCTACGTTTTATGCTGACGCATTATTCGAAGGTCGCAGGTTCGGTCCCTGCCGGTGGCCAGTTATCTTTTCGTCCACTTTTCTTTCTTCACGTTTACATTACAATTACTTGTAACAACATCCCCTGCACTAACCCACGTTTATATGCACATATATACCCTATAAAGTGGACGGAGGGATGACCACCACCGTAGCTCAGTGGCAGAGCATCGGACGCGTTATTCGAAGGTCGCAGGTTCGGTCCCTGTCAGGTGGCAAGTAATATTTTCGTCCACTTTCGTTTATTCACATTTACATTACAATTACTTCTAAAAACATCCCCTATATTTACCTTGGCATCATTATTTGTTAGTTCTCAATAATATTGTGCCTATCGAAGAAAATGAGCCCTTAAATTTACACTTTTTTCCTTCATATTGCCACGCGTGTTATTTTGATGTGATCTCTTTAAACCCATAAAGACTGCGAGCAATGCTCGGCGCAGATCGCGCCTCAGTATTCGAGAAGCTTCACGTTTGTTGTAGATGGTTTTCTTAACATTGCGCACAGCACGCGAACACTCAAAATTATTCTAGATCTTGCGCGACGCCCAGTGATAAGGCTAGAATGTTCGCCGCGTGATGTATAAAAGCCGACGCGCTTCAACGATGATCAGTTTATCGACGGTCGACGCTCTGTTCGCCGATGTCAGTGTGTCAGTGCCCAGCGTGCCTTGTTTTCTGTAGTTTGACTTTCGGTTTCTCCGCCACAAGTTCGGCCAAATAAAGAGTTTGAACTTGGATACGCCGACGGCTGCCTTCGTCGACGTCACGACCACGTAACAATATATAGATAGATAGGTACGTAGATAGAACATCTCAAAGTTCCTGTGGCTCACCAAGTGCTTTGCATCTAAAAACATTATTCTGTGTATATAGCGTCAACGATATGCGACAAAGGCGTCCCCTCACCTAGTGTATCAATACGTCCGCAAGTTGTTGATTGCGGGTTTTAACGTCCAAAAACCCCGGGACGCTGCAGTGGAGGGCGCCGGAGATTTTGACCTTTGATTCTTCAACGTGCATTTCTTTCAGCACACGGACATCGAGCATTTTCACCGCCATATAAAACGTGGCCACCGCGGCTCGAATTCGATCACTCGAGCTCTGGGTCAGTAGTCCAGCACAATAACCATTAGAACACCGTGGCGGGTGATTCTAGAACTTCCTCACTGCTTAACCTCTGCTTTCGCCAACCATTTTTACTTACGCAAAGCGCGGCTCACATGAGCAAGATTAACGTGCGCAGGGAAGATGCCCACCTTCTGTTTTACTGCTGCTATTAGCGAGGTCTCCCAGCCCACCGGTTATGCACCTCCCGGTATGTGCACACTAGATTGCCGGAGCTCGGGGGGAATTTCATAAAAAATACCCTCGGCCCAACACCTGAGAATTTTCACGAGGCTCTTTCACAAATGGATCTGTGCATTTGAATACTGACGAAGACTGCACAACTGATACCTAGCGACGGCCGAAATCGATGATTTCCTAGGGCTACGGCACGCAAGTAAGTGTAAACCGCGTTCTTGTTCTTAGATAGCAATCTGCGGAGTTATCGTGTTTGTTGCTGACCTCAGCAGGCATTGTAGTGTCAGATCGTTCATTAAAGAAAAATCGCGTTTCTTCAAAGAGAAAATAAAAAAAGATAAATAAACAGGATGACAAGGCTCATGACGCACATTTTTCAAGGTCAGTGATGCGTATTGGTCGTCTCCTTGTATGTTGGAGCTTACCGTTTAAATAAATCTCTTATTTCAATAAAAAAATTCTGTAGAAATTTAAAAGCGGCGTTATAAATTAATGCGCAAAAAACAACGCCAGTTCATTAAAACCACTGTAGACTGACAGTGGATAATGACAGTGCATTAAACCACTGTGGGCTGACACGTTTTGCTTTCATAAACTATTCAAAACGGCGAAAACTAAAGGAAAAGGGACATAGAACACCCACACGGTAAAGGCAGGAAAGTTAAGTAACCACGTGTTTGGTTCGGGGCTTGCCAAAAACGTGGCATGATCACTAAGAGATAGAAGAGATAGCAATGACATGGAAATGACTAAAAAAGCAAAAAAAATGCGCGCTAGCTCTTCGGAAACATTTGCAGATAACAGTGGAGATTTGGAAACCAATCCAGCTTTTGTGACCTTGTCGTCATAATATTGCGCTGTCCCGTTCATTCGTTCAGAAAACTTTATTAATAAAGAGTCCCGAAGCCCGATCTTTTGACACCCAGGCGGGTTCCAGATCCTACATATTTGTTTCCCTCCGAGAGTGGAGTTTCAACATGGTCAATGTGTACAGGTATGAAAGAGCATCGTTCAGTTTCAAAGCATGGACAGTGTCGCGGAACGTGTGTTATTGTGTCCAAGCAGCCGGTAAAGTTGCAGGCCACAGTGTTCGCTATGCTGATATGGACAAAATGGCAAGTGCGCGCGTGGTGGTTTGTTCACTGAGTGGAACTGCATGTGTGCAGGTACGCTATTGACATAAATAAACCTGGCGGAGATTTCTGAAAGAACAGTAAATTATACCGGCAGTTTGATCGATTGGGCACATCGCTGGTGGCCTCGTCCTGCGGCTCCATTGTTTAGTCATTTCGGCGAAAAATAGAGTGACTCTTTGGTTATCTTTCCGAGAATAGTTTCCATAAAAAATTAGTTTTAATAGTGAGGATTTTCTTTCTGCTTAGCTTGTGTTTTTCATTATTCTTTTCTACATTTTGAACGACCCCATATTTTTCAGACGCGGCTGAGAATGCAACTCTGGACAAATCAAACGCGTTAGCTTTATCGAAGATCCAGATGGCTCGGTCGTACATACTTTTCTGATGCGGCTCTAACCAGTACCGTGCTGGTGCTACCTTCATCATACCCATTAGGACGCTTTGGTTCTCTTTATTCCGGTCAACCAATCAGTGCACCGCGCGTACTGAGAAGTGTTCATCACTTCTTACTTGCCTTGTAAGGAATAGGGAACTGAAATTAGTCGAACGAGCACAAAAAAAGTTCCTTCCTCGCACACAAAGGGTCTAGGTTGTCCAAATCCAATTTGGTGGACCGTAAAGCCTCCGACCCTGGGAACACGAATCCTACCAGATAAGTCCCTAGAACAGCAGAAAAAAAAAAAAACGCGTGTGAGCGAAAAAATACAGGGCTGTGATTTTCAGTGCTGGTTCTTTTTTGAAAACGTGATCCTAGAAGAAATGAGTGTCAAAGGGCTTTTTGCATCCCTCTCTGTCCAAAATGACAGAGCGAAGAAATGTTATGTAAATTTTGTGAATGACTACAGAATAAAGGATAAACACTCAAATAGGATGCCATGTGTGACAATTGCGTATACTCATTGAACATTCGACCGCCAACAAAATAAATAACGGCTTCGGGCGACTAGAACCAGTGGTTACCCAAAAGTCCTATATACTGCCTCGATGCAAGTTTTGCTCAAAAGAAACAAGCTAATTACGTTTTAGAAGCGTATTGTTTATATTGTCGCGGGCGAAACAAGACAGAAAGCCGGGCGTCGACGTGCGCTCCAGAACCAGAGCAGCAAAAACGTCTTTATCTTCTTCTCCTTCACTCCTAAAACGCGTATGTGCCACAGCAGGTGGTTCATAAATGACATGTGCCATTACCCCCTCTCCCAAAGATGCATCGTCTCGATGCAGTACATTACAGTGAAAGAAAAAAAGAAGAAGACACTATACAATCGACAGACGTGTCGTAACGCGAAATAACTCGGTCGGCCGCGATCAAACAAGGTGTCAAATGAAAATAAACAAGAAACAACAAAGTAGAAAACAAAATAAAAGGAAACACGCTAAGTCGTCAATGTAGTGTAAAGTAACTCAGCAGTCGAGTCACAGCGAGAAAAGTACGGTTTCAGTCTAGAAACATGAACGACTTCAGTTTGTGGAAGACGACGAGAGTTTCTTGAGGTGCCTTCTGGGACAACCTCGTAGGTTACTTCACCGAGTCGCCGTAAAACCTTGTAGGGCCCGAAATAGCGACGCAGCAACTTCTCTTGCCGGCCGCGTTGTCGGATGGGGGTCCACACCCACACTTCATCGCCTGGGTTGAACGTGACTTCTCGGTGGCGAAGATTGTAGCGGCGTGCGTCCGCAGTTTGGCGACACTGGATACGGCGTCGCGCGAGTTGACGGGCCTCTTCAGCGCGTTGAGCGAACATGGCAGCGTCCGTGTTGAACATTCCCAGGTTGTCGGGAAGAAGCATGGCGTCGAGCATTGTGGTTACTTCTCGCCCGTGGACAAGGCGAAAGGGCGTGAAACCTGTACTTTCCTGAACCGCAGTATTATAAGCAAACGTGACGTAAGGTAGGATATCGTACCAGTTCTTGTGGTCAACGGTGACATACATGGACAGCATGTCTGCAATCGTCTTGTTTAATCGTTCGGTGAGCCCGTTTGTTTGGGGGTGGTATGCCGTTGTTTTGCGATGTTCCGTCCCACTGAGCCTCAACACTTCCTGTAGCATCGCTGCGGTAAAAGCAGTTCCACGGTCAGTGATGAGGACAGCTGGTGCACCGTGTCGGAGGACAATGCTGTTAACAAAGAAATGGGCGACGTCCGCGGCGGTAGCTGTTGGTAGTGCCTTCGTTTCGCAGTATCGTGTTAAGTAGTCAGTAGCGACCACAATCCACCGATTTTCAGACGAAGACATGGGGAATGGTCCCAGAAAGTCCATGCCAACCTGATGGAATGGTGTCTTCGGTGTGGCTACTGGTTGTAGCAGTCCCGCTTGTCGTACAGGTGGAGTCTTACGTCGTTGGCAGTCGCGACATGTGCGAACGTAGTGCTTCACAGTTTTCGCGAGACCTGGCCAATAGTAGGAGCGACGAATTCGTTCCAACGTGCGCGTGTAGCCAAGGTGTCCGGAGGATGGTTCGTCGTGACAAGCACGTAAGATTTCGTCACGAAGCGAGGTTGGCACAACTAGTAGGTATGTAGCTTGCGTATGTTGAAAGTTCTTCTTGTAAAGGACTCCATGCCGGAAATAAAAGGACGCAAGCGAGCGGGCGAAACAACGAGGAAGGTTGGATTCGCGCCCTTCTAGGTATTCAATGAGTGGACTGAGCTCCGAGTCGTCGCGCTGTTGCTGAGCTAAGCTGGTTGCTGACACGGCAGAAAGAAAAGTGTCGTCCTCTTCAAGGTCAGTGTTGGCATTGTCGACTGGTGCACGTGAAAGACAGTCGGCGTCAGTGTGTTTTCGCCCAGACTTGTGTACGATGGTGACGTCGAATTCTTGCAGCCGAAGGCTCCATCGTGCAAGACGACCTGAGGGATCTTTGAGATTCGCGAGCCAGCACAGAGAATGGTGGTCGCTAACTACACTGAATGGGCGGCCGTATAAGTAGGGTCGAAACTTTGTTATGGCCCATACAACAGCTAGGCATTCTTTTTCTGTTGCAGAATAGTTTTTCTCGGCAGGTGACAACGTTCTGCTTGCATATGCAATCACGCGCTCTACGCCATTATGCCACTGAACCAATACGGTTCCTAGTACGACGTTGCTGGCGTCTGTGTGCAACTCCGTGTCAGCGTTTTCGTCAAAATGACCCAGTACGGGTGGAGCCTGGAGATGGTTTCGGAGAGTGTCGAAGGCATGGCGCTGATCCGGACCCCAAACAAACGGGACATCGTCTTTTGTAAGTCGGTTGAGGGGTTCAGCGACCTTCGAAAAGTTTTTGACGAAGCGCCTGTAGTACGCACAGAGCCCCAGAAATCGGCGTAGGTCAGGTTTATTGGTTGGCACGGGAAATGCGGCAACAGCGCTGGTTTTCTCGGGGTCTGGGCGGATGCCGGCATGGCTCACGACGTGGCCGAGGAATTTCAGTTCTTCGTATCCGAAATGGCACTTTTCAGGTTTGAGAGAAAGCCCAGCTGTTCTAATTGCCTGAAGAACTGCTTGCAGACGCTCGACGTGTTGTTTTAACGTGTCTGAGAAGACCACCACGTCGTCAAGGTAAACAAGACATGACTTCCACTTGACCCCGACAGAACCGTATCCATCATCCTTCGAAAAGTAGCTGGCGCTGAGCATAGACCAAAAGGCAGGACCTTAAACTCGTAGAGGCCGTCAGGAGTAATAAAAGCCGTCTTTTCGAGGTCCCGTTCGTCAACGGCGATTTGCCAGTAGCCACTACGTAAATCCATGGAGGAAAAATATCGGGCATTGCGTATACGGTCCAAGGAGTCATCGATTCGGGGTAGAGGATAAACGTCTTTCTTGGTGACCTTGTTCAATTTGCGGTAATCAACGCAAAAGCGCAACGTACCATCCTTTTTCTTTACCAACACCACTGGTGAAGCCCAGGGACTGGTCGATGGCTGGATGACATCGTCTTTAAGCATCTGCTGAACTTGATCACGTATAGCGTCTTGTTCCTTTTGGGAGACCCTATAAACATGTTGTCGAATGGGTCTTTCGGTGGGTTCGATGACGATACGATGTTGGGCAAGCGGCGTCTGGTTGACCTTCGACTTGTAGCGAAGCAGTCTCGAAAAGAGCCGAGTATACGCAAAAGGCATTCTCGTTGTGCTGAAGGCAGACGCTGGTTTACGTTGATAATGCTCGTGAACGCCTCGGTAGAATGGTCGCACGATGAAATTGCTGTTAATGTTGACAAATCCTGCGGCACAGCAATTTCCTCAAAGTATGCAATGGCGGTGTGTCGGGCAAGGTGACGGTATTCAGCGCTGAAGTTTGTGACAAGTATGTGAGCCTGTCTGTTGCGAGGCTAAATGATTCCTCGGGCAACGCAGATTTGTCGTGAAAAAAGGTAAGACAAATTTGCCTCGGCGATTACGGCGTTCGACACGTCCTGTCCCAATTCCACAGTGACAAAGAGGCTGCTTCGAGGGGGCAGAGTCACAGAATCGTCGGCAATACGTAACGCTGTCTTCGGGAATTGGGTGCTTTCAGAGTCAGTCCACAAAGAGTCCTCGAATGATACATGTAACTCACGGAGGTCAATGACTGCGCCGTATTCTCGAAGAAAGTCCACTCCCAGGATGATTGGCCGGCAGCACACCGGCAACACGAGGAAAGACCCCGTAAATGTCGACGCACGGATTTGAACACGTGCCGTGCACATTCCAGTCGGCATCACCAGATGGCCACCCGCTGTGCGCAACTGGGGTCCTTGCCACGGTGTGGTAACCTTCCTCAGATCTGATGCCAGTGCGGCGCTCATAACAGAATAGTCGGCGCCGGTGTCAACGAGGGCGGTGACGGCACGATTGTCAACGAGGACGGCAATATCGGCAGAAACAATCTTTTTACTGTCTGAAAATAGAAAAAGCCGGAGCGGCCGTCGTCGGGTCGCTGCGTCAAGGGAGGTTCTTTGAAAGTTCGTCGTGCAGCGACTTCACCCCCAGAAGTCGCGGTTCCTAGTTTCCCCTTCGGGGACTCGGGGAACGGCTCCTGAAAGGAGCGTAAGACGACGAGGGCAAGCTGGGTGACGTAGACCGGCGAGGCGATGGTGATCTCGATTGGTGCTGCTGACCAGTCGAAGGCATTCGCTGGCCCGTGAGATAGGCTTCAATTTCGCGGGGGGCGCTCACCGTAGCGTGGGCATCGAGCGTCGGGGTGAAAGCCGCGGAGACCGAATTGGCGGTACTGGCAGTTGCGATATACGTGGCCCACTTCGCCACAGTGGTAGCACAGTGGACGGTTATCCGACGTGTGTCACACGCTTGCCTTGCTAGTACTTGGTGTTGAGCCAGACGGCAGATATGTGGGTGCGCTCGGGAACCTTGAGCCGGGTGGCGGACTCGAAGCGGTGCCTTGAAATGGATGGGTAGCCTGGTCGATTGTCCGCATAGGGGGACCTGTGGCTGGTGGCGCCGGAGATCGCAGCGCAGCCGCATATGTTAGGACGGGGACCTCAGGCATTGATGATGCGAGTGGGGCGACCGCCTGTCTGATCTCATTCCTGATGACGTCCGCGAGTGCTGTCACAGGTGGTTGGGGTCCCACTGCTTGGAGTTGGCGTAGCTCGTACCGCACGATACTTCGTATGAAGTCTGCGAGGGCCTGCCTCTCACTGTCAGACCCGATAGAGCATGCAGTGGCTGTGACGTCATGGCGTTCGTACTGTGACGACCGCTGCTGGAGAGTGCGCTCCATCGTGGTTGCCTCGCTGATGAACTCGGCCACAGTTGTCGGTGGATTGCGCACGAGTCCAGCGAAGAGCTGTTCTTTCACTCCACGCATCAAATGCCGCACCTTCTTTTCCTCCGACATAGCAGGGTCTGCGCGCCTGAACAGTCCAAGCATGTCCTCGACAAACATCGAGACTCTCTCGTTCGGCCGCTGGTTCCTACACGAGATGGCTTGCTCAGCTCTCTCCTTTCGTTCAGCGTTGCGGTACGCGTCACGGAGCTGCTGGCTGAACTCTTGCCACGTCGCAAAGGAGCCCTCGTGGTTCTCGTACCAGGTTTTCGCGGAATCTTCCAACGCGAAGTAAACTCTTCGCAGCTTGCGAGCATTATCCCATTCGTTGATGTTCGCAACCCGATCAAAGTGGTCGAGCCAGTCGTCCACATCCTCGAAAATGTCACCATGGAACGGTCTCGGTGTCTGGGGCGCATGAAAAACATGCGCGAGAGGAGGACAAGGTGCATCGTTAGTCTGACTCGCCTGGCTTGTCGTCGGAGTTGTCATCTTTTCAAGTCTCGATGACAAGGGACTGAATTCGGGGGTAGTCCTCGCAGGCGGCGGCTGCTTCTCGCTGTGGGAGATGTCGCTGTCCCCAAGTTGCTAGGAGTGTCTGCTGACACTTGGGAGCCAAGGTACATGTACACAGCAACCTCCACCAGTAATGTCGCGGGCGAAACAAGACAGAAAGCCGAACGTCGACGTGCGCTCCAGAACCAGATGTAGATGTAGATGTAGATCCTGCGCTTCTGGCTCACACCCACACTGGGGGATTGGCCAAGAATCGGGTAGCTTAAAAAAAACAGATAATGAAAAAACTAGCAAAAAGAGTAGTTTATCGTTTCGGGTAAAAATAAGATTTTTTTTTAACTATTTCTGTTAAAATACCAGTAAGTTCGGTCGACTTGACTCTTATCGAATAGGAAATAAATGAATAACATAGAAAAAATTTCCTGGAGTCTAGTTTGGTTAGCTGCAGAGCTTTATAATCGTGGTTATTATTTAAATCTCTTTGTCTGTTCTATGAAATCTTGCAAGGCCTCGCATACTTTCCCGTTGGTGTGCCCAAGGGTCAGTGCACCTAAGGATAGCAAATTTGCAGTTGTTAGATTTAATCCAATGGTGCGCAACGGTGTTTCTAGAAATACCTTTCTTAATGTGGAGTACTTTCTACAATATATCAGAAAGTGTTCTATTGTTTCGTCTTCACTACAGTACGAACAAAGCGGGGAGGGTGTCAATCCCGCTCTGTATAAATAAAAATTTAATGCTGGAATACGACAGCGTAGCCTAGTAATTATGACTTCAAGACCTCTGTTATTACATGTGTTACTTTTCCAGGGTGTCGATAGATGATTGAAGTCCGGGGAATTTTTTAGAGAAGGTATATCGAATTCTCGCATCATCATTTGCCTCCGAAATCTAGCCGCTACTATGAAAGCTGATTTAGGGGTAATATGAATAGCTGGTCCGTCTAATGCCGCTTTTGCGAGTGCATCAGCTGTTTCATTTAGTAATAGGCCTCTATGCCCAGGTACCCATACTAATCGAATATATGTTAAGTGATCCGGTACTAGGGAACAGAACTCTTTCAGTGTTTTCGAATCACCAGATGCCGTGAGCGCACCGCATACGGATAGAGAGTCCGTTACTATTACGGCGGAATTAATTGATGTGGTCAGTTTACGAAGGGCCAATACTACCGCTAAAAATTCTGCAATGAAGATCTGTGTGAAATCTGGAATTCGGAGGGAAAAGGACCAGTCGAGAAGAGGACAGTATATACCAATGCCACTTTTTTCATCTCTCTGCGATGCATCCGTCGCAATGATTACATTTTCTTGCAATCTTAGCAGGTGGTCCTGAAGAATAGCCCTTAACATGTTACTCGGTAAATGTTTAGCATTATTAGGGAAAATGTCATCAAAGTAGATTTGAAGCGAGTTAGTCGCATTACAAACCGGAATAACTTCCCTTATTTTGACGGACAGTGGATCGAGAAGAGATTGTACAAACTTTACTTGAGGTGTGTGAAATCTAGGCCAATGGAAATCAAAAAATAAACCAGGTTGCACAATGAAAACTGTTTCACTACGCCTTAAAGGGGATTCATATGCTCTTAAATACGTTTGTACAGCCAATATTCTGAATCTAGTTATGAGTGAAGGGATTCTAGCTTCCATATACAAAACATTATTCGCTACAAATTTAGGTAGCCCTAAGCACATGCGCAGTGCCTGTTTCTCTAGAAGAACAAGGGGACGAAGTTTATATGTAGGTGCCCCGGAATATAAAACACACCCAAATTCTAGAACTGGTCTTACATACATGCGGTATATTGATAATAGCGTGGCTCTACGCATTCCTGATCTCCTGTTGCTTATTCTCCGTAACATACCAACTGCCCGAACACCCTTTGCTGTAATATATTCTATGTGATTACGCCATAAGAGCGAGCTGTCATATATGACTCCCAAATATTTGATATTTTGAACTTGTGGGATGATGTCAAGTTTGTAAGAAAGAGATATATGGACGGGGTCTTTCAGAGGGAATACTAGCAATGCACACTTAGTAACGTGTATAGAGAGATGAATTGTATCAAGCCAGTGTTCTATTTCAGATAAATACAATTGCAGGTTTTGATAGAGAGCATGAATGTCATTAGCTGATGAAAAGAACGCTATGTCATCCGCATAGACGTACGTGTGAACATTTTGGTTACACGGAATCGAGCTTAATAAAATGTTGAATAACACCGGCGACAGGACAGCCCCTTGGGGTACTCCTTTTTCCTGTTTATATGTACTTGATGATACTCCATTCTGAGAACAATAAAATTTCCGATTACCTAAAAATTCCGTAATCCATGCTTCCAAATACTGCAGGAAGTTGATTTCTCTCAGACGACTGATTAGAACACTATGTTCGACGCTGTCGTACGCTTTCGCGATGTCCAGGGTAACTAGAGCTGCATACTGTCCTTGGCGCCGCGCCAGATGTATTCGACTCTCAAGGTCAATATGCGCTTGCCATATGGAACATCCCTGCCTGAATCCAATTTGACATGGGCGAAGGATCATTTCTCCGTCTCTAAACTTCATTATACGAATATGCAATGCTCTTTCTATTTACTTTACAAAATTTGACGTTAATGCAATTGGCCTGATATTGTCTAGAACATAGCCTTCACCGGGTTTTTTAAGAAGAGGTACAATTTTGGTGATTTTCCATTCCGTTGGAATCCAAGCTTCTTTTATTGAATAATTTATTATATTGAGTACATCCTCCCGTGACTCATTGAATAAAATTTTCAGCATGGCCGAAGTGACTCCATCGGGTCCTGGAGCAGCCTCGGGAAGTTTTCTCATAACCTCTGATAATTCCTCCATCGATATTTCGGTGAAACTATCATCTGATCGCGGAGTTAATGTACGGGAATGAACCTTAGCTGCAAATCGGTTTTCCAAACCTTGCGCTATGCTTTCGGATGATTGCGTCAATTCCTGTGGCGATAAAACTATGGATTCAATATTTACTGCCTGAGTAATCAGTTTTTTATGTCTGAGAAAGCCAAATAGAGCTCTTTTGTTATTTGATTTCGATAGAAATTCAAAATGTTTTTCATCATGCTCCTCCTTCGCTTTCGCCACCGTACGTTTAAAGGTACCTGCAATGAATTTATAATCTGACCAGTTTTTGGGACATTGATTGTGTAGTAGCTTCTTCCAGGCAGCTTTTCTACGCCTGTAATCCCGAGTGCAGTCCTCATTCCGCCATCGCGACACAGGCTTTTGCGCAACAGAATGAACCTCAAATTCCGCTTTTCTACGGGACTCCTGTAAAACTGAACAAATGCTCAATGCTTTTTGTTTTGACGTTGCTTCTGACAGAGATGACATAGAGCACCGCAAGCTTTTTTTAAAAGTACTGTAATTTATACACGTGAGTCCTCTAGAAGTTACCGATATTACTGGGCATATAATCTCAAATATCACCGGAATGTGATCACTATTGGTAGCATGTTCTATGGTCGACCAAGATGCGATACAAAGGCCTGACCCCGAAAAAGTCAAATCAAGAGAAGAAGTAGCCATCCCTCTGATAAAAGTAGGGTTGCCTGAGTTGTGACAAGTGAGACTATTACCCTGAGACCAATCCCATAACTGAGTTCCACATGAGTCTGTCCGTAAGCCCCATGTTATGTGATGGGAGTTAAGGTCACCCGCCAATAGGACATTGTTACCGGTAATAGAGATTACACTATCCAACGGGTTTGTGTCGTGAACACCTGACGGATAATATACATTAGCTATGTAAAATGTTCTACAGGAAGGAAGACTCAATGCAATTACTAGAATTTCGTGTTCCGATGACAGAAGCTTAAGCGCTATTTTTGCTTTGTGACAAAATCTGGTTGAAATTAATGTAAGCAACCCACCCCCCTCTTGACAGTCGGTCTAGACGAAATGATCGGTAATTTTAAATGATAAATCTGATCAGGAGCTAACCAAGTTTCTTGTAATAATATTATATCAGGATTTTTTTCAACGATTAGACACGATAAATCTGTGGAAGCTGAAAAAATGGAACGACAGTTCCACTGTAAAACTTTCAAAGGATCAATGATTGCATATACCAACAGTAGAAACAATCTTCTCAAGTATACTTTCCTTTATGACCTTGCTAGGCGGAGCCTTTTTCGTTTTAATCTCTGACGACGAGGCAGACGATGGGTTTAGAGGGGATCGGCTACGTTTCTGAGCACGCGAATCAATTTCGACGTCGGTATCGACACTCAGATCTAGGGTGTGAAGACGACCTTCGTTCGCTGTAGACTTAGTAGTCTCCCTGTAGTCATCTAGGGGCAGCCTATCTACATTTGTAGTACATCTTGCTTCCTGCTGAGTTGACAGCGTAGAACATTTCTGGGGAGGAGCTGTTGAGTTGTTCATCAGCTGAGTCAACTGAGTGTTCATTATCTGATACAGGCATTCTGAGAGGCTGGTAAATAATCTGTCCATTGCTTTTGACATTGCCTTTTCCACGGCGGCCTCGATTGTTTGTGCGATACTAGCATCTGCTATTGCACTTTGCCGAGCAGTTACCCCAGCATACCCTTGTGTCCTTTCCTTGACAACTGCCATTGCTTCTCTCCTAGAACATCGTCTCCTGTCCATTACTTCCAGAAGTTGCTTTTCTTGAAAGTGAACGGGGCAACTAGAATAATCTGCTCTATGAGTGCCCTCACAAAGGCAGAGCAGCAAAAACGTTTTTATCTTCTTCTCCTTCACTCCTAAAACGCGTATGTGCCACAGCAGGTGGTTCATAAATGACATGTGCCAATATATAAGTTATTGATGGGATCAATAGTTCATTTTAAGGGTTTGGCTGGGTAGTGAACTGACAACAATTCTAGTCAACTTTATTGAACTTAAGATGCTGAAGTTGGTTTAAACAAAGTAAATGTCAAAGACTTGAGGCATTGCCACTAAACAAAGAAAAATTGTGAGTTATTTTAACCTCCTCGTCAACTTTATCACACTCAGGGGGGAAATAATGCAAAAACACATAATATCTAACATCTACGATGCCTGCGCGAAGCTAAATTATTCTGGACTATGGAGATAAACTGCAGTTCGGCTGTATATTACACCTAATACAAAACAAAAACAATCGTTGACTTCAACTTGTCGATTTAGGGCTGTGTTTCTAAAGCAGAGCGGTGCTGTCTAGAAAGAAGACTAAGAGCGCTGATGAAATTGTATATTAAGTATGTTATTACGAAGGAATATTGAAGTGTATCAGCCATAGTTCTCACGACACGTCGATATCGACACGGAATGATCAGCTCCATAACAGCAAACCTCATTTTTATAAACCATAACAACGTTTCCTCGTTATACTGTGACTCCCACGTATCGCAACTTGGACATTACATCAGGCAACGAGCTCTCTGCGAAATATGTAACGGAGGTTGAAATATTTGATACCCAAACCTATATCATCTTACCAGCGCCAAGGAGAGTTTCGAAACACATTAACCGTCGCCTAACGAGTTTCTCCTTCCTGCGATCAATTTACTTTCCCTAGTATACAGCCAACACCTCTGCCGCATGCAGCTGTCGACCGCCCACCAAAAGCCATTAATATCGCCGCTGCCTATCTATCTTCGAACTTGCACCGAAGGACTTTCATTGCCAGACGAACT
>JALIZH010015062.1:0-29487 GCA_030522465.1 Rhipicephalus appendiculatus
GTGCGCACTCACCTTGTTGATTAAAGGGGCCCTGCGACACTTTTGCGACCGCCTTATTTAGCACCGGAACGCGTATAGTAATGAATGCCGAGACGAAGGCAACAAGAATGATGCAAATTGGTGCCCGAAAAGTTAAGTTATGAGTCCTCAAAGTTCAAAACTCGAGCAGACGACGACAAGAAACGTTCCCTTTCGTATTTCACTCTCCCGCTGACGTCAAAGGCCGTTTCCAATCAGCGCGCGCGTCTCATAAAGACCTACCGGAAATGTCACCTCATGGTGGCCTTCACACAGAACCTTGCTACTGCTGTTTTTCACGGCGTCGTTACCCTGGTTAGGCGCTAGCAGTGAAGTGCAAGGAGCACACTGTGGCGTTGCATCGAACGCGACCAGCGCTTCGAGAAACGCGCATCAACGTGATCTGCAATGCAACCCAGCGACGCCCGCGTTCCAGGACGGCTGCGGCGCCTGGAGACGCCGGGGACGGCTCCACCCACTGGGGCTATAAAAGATGGACGCACAATAAACGGGGGGGGGGGGGGGCTTTTTGATTTGGGGCTTGAACGCTTGCCTCTTGTGTTCTTTTCTCCTGCGCGTCTGCCCCGACACGGTGGCAGTACGCGACATGGTGTCCGAAGTTTCCGGCTGACGTCAAGAAAATACTTCTTCGTCTCGGAGGATCGCTCTACAAAGCGGACGACGACTCCAACATGCCTGGTGAAGGAACAGCTTGTTCCTTCCCGAACAGCCCGTGCTGCCCGGCTCGCTGGCAGCCGGTGAAACTAAAGTCCCTAGATTTTTTCCTTTCGAAGAGGGAAAAATCTAGGGACTTTAGGTGAAACGATACACTAGCAGGAGTGTTGCCACTGCTCGCGCAACTAGCAACTGCGCATCGAATGCGCACGCACGCAGGCGATTACACGGGTGGCACAACACTACAATGTACTTTCGCCGAAAGGCCAAGCAGCAGATTTTAGGTACGATGAACGATCAGCAGTGCACACCACCACGACAACACCGCAAAAAGCAAAACACCGGAATGCATTGTCCTCCACCACCCTCCCCCACCTAGTTGCACAGGACACCTAGTGTTGGTTTCGTTGTTCTGAAAACACGTCATTTAGAAACAGAAGTTATTTCTTTCTGAGAAAGTATATAAAGGGTTTTTATTGTTTTTAGCATTCACTCGTACGGCCTAGCTACCACCGTATGAATACTGCACGTCACGTGTCGCGTCAAGCCAATCAAAAACGAACGGTCTTTGTCGTCACTGTCACATGACATGACGTCACTTCCTGTAACAGAAATAGCCGATGTGTGTCGCCATAGTTCGAAATCAAGGTAGTTTATCCGGTGAATTAAAATTATAACAGCTTCGATTTCGGCGTTGCCACTTGCGCAACGATATCGGTGCATTCCACAGTACCAGAAGAACCGATGAAAAAGACCTGCTCAAATTGTGTCGCAGGGCCCCTTTAACTGCTCCCTTGCATTTGACGCTGAAGACCAGGCCGTCAGAATGGGTAATTCGCTGCTCCAGTTTCTTCGTAAGATTTTTATAGGTGAAGTCGCTCGATGTACCGGCCCCTCTGCAAGGGTGAAGAGACTCTGCACTGTCAAGGATTTGTTTGGCATCGTCAAGGTTATAGGCGACCGTTTCGGAAACCAGTGTCTTCCGAACATATGTCCTACAAATGACTCCACTGCGGTACCGTAATTCATGAGCACGGTCTTTTCAATGCGTACGATATCGAGTTCACGACTAAGGGAGGCCGACACATAAGCGATTCCGTCGCAGTTATAAAACTTGTGGATTGCCCAGTGATCGTTTGGCCAGACGACGTCTCTCAGTTCAAATGCGTTGTCGCTGTCGCATGGCCTCCCACTCTCGCACTCCTCAAATGTCAGTTGCGGTTCAACTGACCCCAGCACAGTTGTTTTTGACGGCTTGTCTTCAGAGGCTGATGGTGAAGCCGCTCTCTTCCTTGTTGACTGCTTGACTGCTTCCTTGTTGATTGCGAAGCTCCGGCCACGCTCTAAACGTACTTCCCGGCCTTCGATAATGTGTACGTATTTTGCCTCGAAGTGGAGCTCACATACGGCATCGGTGACTTGCAAGGGCCGATCAACGCGGCTGAGATTCTGGTTCCATAGCCGGCGCCTTTCTTCATCTTGAGGAACTCCAAATAGTGAGAGCTTGGGCTGGTTTTTCACTCTGCTGTATCCGGTTTTGCAGCCCACGACACAACAGTAATTTCTGCGCCGAGGCGTGCTCATCCTTTCATCTTCTGAAGCAACTTTGAACACACCGCCAAGCAACCAGCAGACAAATATGTGCGCATGCAAACCTGCCGTCTGCGTTTGTCCAGGCGGCTTTTCTGCAAGGAAACGACGATCCTCCGTTCACGGAAAAACACATATTTTATTTCATTTCACTTGGTTTGGCAGCCAACAAGGTGTAAAATAAATAATCAAAACATAAAGGGCGAGAACAGCGCAACAACGACGTTGCGTCGGACAGACGACGCAGCTAGAGGTGTGCGCCGTGGCGGTTTCGACCGGCGGCGGCGTGGGGGGTCGATCCGAGTCGGCGGCGGCGGCGTCGTCGGCGCACGCCGGGTATATCATCGGCGGCGGCGCACGGCCACTTTTCGTCGGCGGCGGCGGCGCCGGCGGCGTGGAAACCGAAACTACAAGTTTCAAAAAGCTATTTTGCTGCATCTTATTTGTTTAATTAGCTGAAATTCAGGGATTTTAACACTAAGGGCTGAGAGAACAGCATAGATATGTACTAGAAGTCAGAGAACTGGCAAACGTTTCTTAAATATTTTGTTTTTCGGCGTGCTCATAGAAAATAAAAAAAAAGAATGGGTGAGAGGGCACTTATCTCAAGTCATGTATACAGTGTATTAATCATTTGTGAGGTTTCACGTACCCTGACCACTATATGAACATGAAACACGCCGCAGTGGACTACTCCGGAAGTTGCGTGCACGGTTCTTTGACGTGCAGATATCATTTAGCTTCCGTCAAAATGCGAGCACCGCGGCCCGGATCGAACACGCGTCTATCGGGTCAGCATCAAAGACCGTGCCACCGCGGCACGTGGCAATGTTGAATGTGTGTTTATTTGTTCCATAAATGTGCAGCACAGCTTCTTTTTTTTTTTTTGTACCGTGGTTGTATGTGTTTTACAAGATTCATGGCGGTAAGCTGTTGGCACATAAACGACGAACCCAGCCTTGAAGGATGCGTACGCAACTCGAGAAAATTTCACGAAGACACAAGCTGCGACTATGTAGTCAAGAGTTCGACGAAAGTTCGTCGGGTCAGGTATCATGATGATGATGTAGATGCGGTCATTGACCAAGTCAAGGTGAAAAACACAGAGACGTTTCGGAACCCATACGGGTTACTTGTTCACACTAAACAGGCAAGAGCCGGTATACCTTAATTACATTTCTCTAAAGTAGGTTAAACCTCTTTTCGTGATAACGATATGGAAGGTACACGATCATGACCACGTTTTTTTTTTTTCGCTTAATATGCTTCAATCAGTTCCCTCGTATTTCGTGGCTGGGTATCGTTAATTATATAATTAAAATAATGATAATTATTGAAAAAATTAAAATATATCATTACATGATATATCATAAATTGAAATGTAAATAATTAATATCATTATTTAATTAAAAACGGATGACCAATCTCACGCTGCAATGAGCAGGCATGTCTCCTCCCCCTGATGCGGCGGACGTTTCATGTTCTTTCAGCGCCCCGTCTGTCCTATGCACTCTACCACAAGGAAACGGCATGCGATACATGACGTTTGTGATTCATTCGGTGAATCTATTGACATGGCGAGTACTGCTAATGCTCCTTGATTTCTGGTTTTCAATGCTTGCACAAAATCGTGACAGCCTGACATCGCTGAAAACGTGGCAACTTCCACTCGCCTACTGTCCTCACTTTCACGGGCACCTGACATACCATGTTTCTTTTTTAACTTGTTGTAAAGGCACCTGGGAAGCCTTAACGCCAAGTCTCCCCAGGTGCCACCTAATCCAGTCCCTGCACATGATGTTGTAAATATGTGTGGCCCCCCAAAAAATGACTGCCAATCGACGTCCGTTCTACGCCCGCACCTAGAGTGCCTCGATGTCCTCCTCGCCCGAGGAGGAAATCGGGCGAGGAGAAAATCGAGGCACTCTACCCGCACCTGAAGTTCCAGCAGTGTCATTTGCTTTGGTGCATTGTAGCCTGAACAATGGGCGCCGTCAACAAAAGCCCTATACACGGTGATTTCTCTGACACCGTGACTCCAACCAGCAGCGTGATCTTAAAAATGTTTCCTCTCCTGCTGAATTAACGAGTAGCGTTTCTCTCCCCCCTTCTTTCACTTTTTTTTCGGCATCTGCGAAAGCATAGCTAATCGCGAAGGACATGAACCACGTACCTGTCTTCGGCGCAACTTCTTTCTAGAAAGGGTCCTAAGAGGAAAAGAAAAGGGGGTTTTCTGAAAAGTACTTTTACTTTTGCCAGAGTGTTAGGAGGGATTTTCCTACTTTTTTAGAGAAGCAGAGTAGCTGTGTACGCACACCAGTGGTGTAGCCAAAGGGGGGGGGGGGGGGGGTTCAAACCCCCCCGAAATTTTTCAATTTTGCTAGCGTATATGTGCACGCACACATACAAACGCACGCACGAACATACATAAAGTATGGTTGAACACCCCCCCCCCCCCCCCCCCCGAAAAAATTTCTGGCTCCGCCACTGACGCACACGTGTACTCCGTGTCGAAGGAACGCCTCTACAACCGCTGATATATCTTTACCTAGTCGAATGCTTAGGTATGTCATATAGATTTTTTTTTTATTCGGCAGTTTTCTCAATGATTCGATTAATCGTATGCAGGTGATCTATGGTAAAACACTATCCTAAATGCAGCTTCTTCTCTAAGTACATTAAAGCGAAGTGTGGTGCTTATCTTATTCGAAATTCAAATGATCTTCCTTAATATCCTGTACAACATGCTGAAAGGGGGTTGATCGGTCTCGTGGGCGAAAGGTGCAACACATCTTTCGTTCACGTCGCGCGTTGATGAAGACATGTGCATGATAGGAAAATATCGGGAGAAGAGGAAGGATGGGAGGGGGGGTTGTTACGCCCCCATGACGATAATTGTGACTATCTTTAGCGATCTGCTTAAGAAGAAACCAACGAAAAACACCGAGACAGCGTAGGAACCAACCAGGACAAGTGTTGGACTTACAACTAAATGTTTATTAGAGAAACCCCACACACAAGAACCAGCAGCACATGCGTAAATAGGCTATCAGAGCTTTGTCACGTCGCACAATTCACAGTACAAAGCCAAGAAACGTGTCAAGGTGGCACAAACAGCCTATTTGCACGAAACACCATATCAACGCCACGTGCACCCATAGGTCGGCACTTTAAGGGAGTACTCACTCAAACTCACTCACCACAATTTTTTCAGCCTTCGCACTCACTCACGTTCACACTCACGTCCACTCACACTCATGAGTACTCACTCACGTTCACACTCACGACCACTCACACTCATGAGTTCTCACTCACGTTCACACTCACGTCCACTCACACTCATGAACTCACTCATACTCAACTCACCACGTTCTAATGAGTGTGAGTGAGTGTGAGTTGAGTGCACTCATGAGTGAGTGTGCCGAGCTCCATAGGTCGGCACTTTAAGGGAGTATACTCACTCAAACTCACTCACCACAATTTTTTCAGCCTTCGCACTCACTCACGTTCACACTCACGTCCACTCACTCACGTTCACACTCACGACCACTCACACTCATGAGTTCTCACTCACGTCCACTCACACGCATGAGTACTCACTCATACTCAATTCACCACGTACGTTCACACTCACGTCCACTCACACGCATGAGTACTCACTCATACTCAACTCACCACGTTCAAATTAGTGTGAGTGAGTGTGAGGTGAGTGCACTCATGAGTGAGTGTACCGAGCTATGCGTGCACCGTTATCTAGAACCGCAAATTCTTTATCTGTGAGGAAAACTGAGGGATCACTACATGACACTTTGCCCCCCTATATATATATATACATATTCCAAAGGCTTCACAAGTTTCACATTTACTCTTATTTCTTCCTTTGCCAGTGACACTCACTGATTTGAAATCAGGGGCGCAGCCACAGCCTTCAAGTGCGGCGCAGAGGCACGTAAGTTTCGAAATTCGCTTGTCTTGGGACCGTGTGCGGTCAGACGGGCCGATGATTCAATGACAGGCTGAGTGAGCACTGCAATCTACTCCCTACGGGCACTGGTGGAAACTTACCTCTGCGCCTCTGATTTCACATCAGTGAGTGTCATTGGCAAAGGAAAAAACAAGATTGAACGTGGAGTTTTTGATGCCCTCAAAATAAAACAAGGCAGGACAAACTGTGTGAGTGATCACTCAGTTTTCCTTACAGATTAAGAATTCGCGGTGCTATTTATAGCGGGTCCAAGTGGCGTCGTCATTTCGGTGTTTCATGAAAATGTGCTGTTTGTACCACCTTGACATTCACCGTGGCTTTGTAGTGTTAAGTGTGCAACTGTGAAACGGGTCAGATAGCCTATATTTATGCATGCGCTGCTGGTTAAAATGTGTATGGGGGCTTAATTCTGTAATAATCATTTAGTTCGAAGTCCGGCGCTTGTACTGTCTGGTTGTTCTCCTTCACTGTCTTCGTGTCTTTCGCTGGTTTCCTCTTCTGAATATTATGAACCAACTCGCCCAGCAACCTACGTTAGTGATGTCCTGTTTCAAACACGATTGTGACAAATCGGCGTGTACGCTAATTAGTCGAATTGAGTCCGAGGTAAAACGGGCGAAGGAAAGGCGTATTACTCGGTTTGATAGTCTGGCGTGGAGTATCGCATTGAGTGCAGGTCAAAGTGGAGGAAACACAAGACATTATACACCCACACTTTAGGGTTACGTCCGCATTCATGTTCTGTGCGTTACTTCACACGAACTTTATTGTGATCACCATCTCGTCCAATTGTCGACCTTGCTGAACCTGCCAACCTATAGGTTGGGGATCGTTTCTGTTTGATAAAGCATTTCATCTATTGTCCTTTTCCCTTTCTTTATTCATTAAAGGCCATGTGTTCCAGTTTTTAAACTGATTCTTTCTAAATATATATACCCCAAATAGCTAGTTCTTTCTCTCTCCATTCCAAGCCCCCGCCCTTCCCCTTTGAACTGCCATTGTTACTTGGCTCGCTTTCACAGACATATTTATTGTTATTCCAACACCAACTCTCCACACATTTTATTACTATTCAAAGCCCGCCTCATATAATACATATTGTGTGAGAGGTAGCAGACTCGTCAGCCCGAGTATGTCAACAGTCCTCGCCAAACACCACCGTTGCCGCTTGTCACAGACTTGGATTCGCTTAACTACGGTGAGCTCGAAAGTAGCTTAAAATTCACGTTTATTTTGAATCCAACACTACCTTTCCACATTATTAAGAGCACCGAACAAGTCTTCTGGTCCAGTTATTTAACTTGAAGCAGCAGGCGAATCAATTGCTATGCGTTTGCCAAGTGGGCCTAATTAAGAGAAGACCGAGTATTTACTGGTGGCAGAAGGCGTCAAATAAAGGTAGGTTTACTGAAAAAAAAATTATCGTACTTAAATGGCGCGCCGATCGCGCCGAGAGAACACGTCGGCGGCGGCGGCGCGCCGATCAGTTGGCGTCGGCGGCGGCGGCGCAACTATGGTGGCTATAGCGCAACGAAAACTGTCGGCGGCGGCGCGCCGACGTCTCGGCGCACACCTCTAGACGCAGCATCGAGCAGACCATAGAGTTTCCTAAAATTAACTAGAGGGGCCTCTGGCGCTGCGATCGTTCAGCCACCATGGGAATGATGGGTAGTACACGGATTTGCCTAGTCTTCGTGCTTGCGGGCTTCGAACGCACTTGTGGCTTTGTTTATTGTTGCGCTTTCGTTCTTTTTCGGAAAAAAGAATGGACCGTTGGGAACTTCGTGGGCGTATTTGGATTTGTGAGCCAAAAAAGGTAACGGCGGTGAAGCGTAACTGCTAAACATTCGCTGAACTTCATATTGCAGCAAAGCGAATTCAGGCCACACGGAGCCAAAAGAACGAAGACTAGGCAAGACTAGGCAAATCTGTGTACTACCCATGATTCCCATGCTGGCTGAAGCGCCCTGTGTTGCAGCCCCCCGCAGACACTAGCGCCAGAGTTCCCTCTAGTGTATTTATAGGAAACTCTATGGAGCAGACGACTGGATGGATGGATGGATGCTATGAGCGTCCCCTTTATAACGGGGCGGTGACATGTCTGCCACCACGCTCGAAAAAAAAAAAAAAAAAACTTTCTTTTTTATGTTGGCCTAATGCCTTATCTACATTGATCAAATCTATGCTATTACAGCAAAGAAAAATATAAGTTCACGGTCCATCTCTCTGATTCTTAAGGCAGAATGACCTTATTTTTCCCCATTCTTCATTTTTGTCCTTTATCTCTACTTTTCTGCCACCAATACTCTAACCGTCTCTTACTTAAGGTCTCTTCGATTTGGCTTGCACTGCCTGCACTAGTTCCGAAAAGTGTCGCAGTGGTGCCAAGCGGTGCAGGGTGCGCGCAGCACCGGTTCAGCACGTGCAGGTGCAGCCGCGACACTAATGCGCGGCGGCTACCGCCAAAACGAAGACGCAAGTGCAGGCCGTGTTGGCCAACGCGGCGTGTATCTATGGTGTTGTTTACCAAAACACTGCCGCGATAGCTTCGTAGCTGCCGTATATGAAACTGTTCGACAACGGCGACCCTTACAATAACTCCGAGGAGGTGGTTGTGTTTCGATTGGTCGCTTGCTCGTTGGTACGTGAAGATGCCAATAGTTCCCAGGTACGGGAACGTCATCGGAAGGTTCCATGAGTGTGAGTTCATGAGACTGTTCAGACTGTCTAGAACCACGTTTTACTTGCTCAGTGGTAAATTCCACTGGTTTCGGCCTTTTATTAAAGTGCGTGCGAGGCCGTAGAGCTAGCGAAAAATCTCGGGGGTCCTTTGACTGACTATTTAAGACAACTTCACGTAAAATTTCACCTATTCACGAAAGTGTGCTCGCTTTGTGTTCAAAACCTTTTATTGACAGCGCCACTTTTCTTCGCGCTATTCTAGAGCACAAATGTGACAATTGTTTGAAACCATTAAGATACGTACGCAAGCTCTCATGGTGAATACACTTTTAAACTGAGCAGTTTTTCTTGAAGGCTTCCTATCGTACATGGGCTTCACGTTTTCGCAAAGACGAAGTGAGAGCACAGCTCGCGCCTCGAGCCACGCATATTTATTACCAACGTATTTTTTTTTTCTACGATTCTTATTGCCGTCAACCACGGTGGATTTTTCTGCTCACGAGCCATGTAAAAAGATTCACCTTAGTAGCTGCCGAAAAGACGCGGCTAAGATTACCCGTCGCACGCACGCCCTGAACAAGAACACGCAGCCAACGCAGCGTCGTCTGCTCTAAGCTTGGGAGGAGGAAGGGGCGCACGCCATGCTGCACTTCTTTGCACCTCCTCTCGAGCGAGTGCAGGCCGGCAGAGAACTCGTGCAGAACTGCGCTTGCACCTCGACAAAACGAGGGAGCCAGTGCAGAGCGCGCGCGCGGCACCAGCAAATCGATGAGGGAAGTGCTGCACCCGTTGAACTGGTTCCGCCGGTGCAGCCAAATCGAAGAGACCTTTATTTCTATCGCGGACGTGTTCAGCTTTCCATTGATGTCCCTAAAACCCAAGGCTTCATGTAGACTCGTGCCCACACGTATATCTGGGTGGATATCGACACATTCAATCAGTACATGTTCCATCGTTTCCTTAGTTCCCCCCACAGCATGTACATTGTTCCTCTTCGTTACAGAATCTCGCTTTATAGCTACGCGTTCTAAGGCAACCCGACCTTGCCTCAAACAGTAAAGCGCTTCCCCTTGAATTATCATAAAATCTCTCCCTCCTTATTTCGTTTTTTCCCTTTCGGTAGTCACTGAGAGCCGGCTTCTTTTCCATCGCTGTCATCCAATAAGTGCTCTCCGCCTCTCTGACTTTTCGCTTAATGCTCCTTGTAGCCATGTCGCCCACACTGCTAGCCGTATATTTACTGGTGAGCCTCCTAGTTCTTTTTCTCCACTGCGTGTCGACGCTTTTTCTATACTGCATCAAGAGCGCAGCGCCTCCACCGTGCGTACCGAACCGCCACCCGCCGCTCCCTCCGGAGCAGACGACATTTTCAGGTGAAGGCGACTGCAGCGCCACCACAAATTTTCAGCGTTTTTTGTTTCACCCTCGCCACTTGCCGCCGGCTTCAGTGGCGCGAGCGTCTAAATTATAGTGAACTAGAACATTCTAGTGGCACGACCGCCAAGCCGCGCCGCCTCTTTTGGCGGTCGGAAACACCACGGACCGCCGCTAGGGTTTCTCGTGGCGCTGCTGCGCCTTTTCCTAGGCGCGAGCGCGCGACGGGAGCGCGGGAGTCACTCAGCGCGTTAATTCGACGCGTCTAGCACGGCTGCCTGAATCCCGCATATCGCTTTGTCTGCAGCTACTCTACTGCACGTGAACCGGTGCACTCTGCTGCATTCTCTCGCAAGGACCGTGGTGGAGCAGCTATCTATAGTTTGTCAGACATCCCGTACCAACAAACATGTAGCTCGCGAGCTCGCTCCCAGAGAGTGCGCCTGACCATGCATCGTGTGTCATATCTGCCAGCGATAATCGGCTTACATTTTATACAGCAGGTTATGTAGCGCGGAAGTGCATAATGAAGTTTGGGTGCGAAGAGTGCATGAAACTACTTCTAATGCAAAAGGAGTGGGCAGAAAGTCTCAACTATCGTGCACAGTTCACACGCATGAAATACAGTGGTGGCCTGCTGTATCTGTCCAGCTTGTTGTTCAAGTTCGTTCATGATTTAGAAAAAAAGCCTTCACAACGTGTTTAAATTTGCTAGAGCTGCACGTTATTAACGTGCAGTTGCATTAACGTACAGCTGCACGTTATTAACTTAGCGAAGTTAAGGCTGAACAAAAACATCTGAAAGCGCTGCACCAGAGTCGTAGTTTTTTACATGACTACTCGTCTGCACTTTCTAACTAAAAGCGTGAACGAAAATAATGCAAAAAAAAAAAACGCGAAGCAGCCAAGCACCTAATGCCCAGTAGATGTTAAGTTCTTCACATGTCCATCTAACGAGTGTTCTTCGTTCCGAATCTTCGAATAGTTTTGATAAAGTGTTTTAAATTAGAGAGATTGAATTTGTTATCTTGTAATCCTTTTTGGCATCTTTCAACCATCCGAATAAAGAGCTGCCCCTCCTTTCATTTTCTATGCTGAGCACTGTGTCTTGTGCCGTGACCTCCTATATAATAAGCCAGCACCACAATAACAGTGGAAACGCGCCGTAAGTGTGTGCAAGTGATGAGCAATCGTTGTGCAGCGAATGTTAATAGCGCAAGTGGTTTATATATATATATATATAAGGAACAAGAAAGAAAATACGACTTTCGTTGGTTTGGCACTGTATATTCTTACTAACGTTCCGTCTGGTGGACCAGACTGTCAAAGTCTGGTCCACCAGACGAAACGTTAGTAAGAATATACAGTGCCAAACCAACGAAAGTCATATTTTCTTTCTTGTTCCTTATATATATATACCAAGGGTAGATTGTTGGCCTTGTTGGTGTAACATGATCATAAAGTTTAGCGCGGCACTGAAGGGACGAGGACGGGACAGGGAGAACACACACAAACGCCTGTGTGTGTTATCCCTGTCCCGTGCTCGTCACTTCAGTGCCGCGCTTAACTTTACGATCATGGTATATATATATATATAACGTCAAGGAAGCGCTAGGGAAGTCAAAGGCGAAAGTCACAGAACAGGAGGCGTCAAGCAGCCAAAATCCAGGCAAGCACAAGCTCCGTTCGCGTTGCTACCACTAGCGCTGTGGCTTGCTTTCTTGGCTGCTTCGTCGTCGTCTCACATTGTTCCCTACAATATATATATATTCTTGGTCGAAATATGTAACTACAAACCGCTGAGCCACGCAGTAACTAACCTGGTAATTTTACATTTGCATGAACCATGGAGCAAACACGCGCGTTCGATGTAGCCACAAGTGTAGCTCTGCAAGAGTACGCGACGGCCCGACAACGCCGCCGAAGCGGCCGAAGCTCCTAGGAAAAGTAGCAGCGGCGCCACCTCGCGGCATCCATGTGAAAGGCTGACGCCGGAGCCCGGCCGGTCGCGCCACTAGAGTATATTCTAGTTCACTATAGTCTAAATGTCGTACAGAGTCCGTACCTAGAGAGAGAGAATCTCTAGGGATTTTTCGATCTAGGGACTTGCGATGGTGGTGCCGTCACTTCGTAGCGGAGCCTTTTGGAACGACGCCGCTTCGCCAGCCGGTGTGCGTAGGCATTCCGCCTGTTAAACCTATCTAACAGATCAGCTCCAGTGGCGCAGCGGGCTAACGTGCCGTGCTCGGAGCAGAGAGTTCGGTGGTTCAAATCTCGACGGAGTTTGTTTTTTTTTAAACTTTTCTTTTCTTTTTTGAAGTACTGTAATGCTCCACGGGCGCCGCTAATATATTTTTTTTTTCTTTAAGGAAATCGCCTTCGTGACAGCGGCGGGCGCCCCAACCCACATCGCTGCCACTCTTTCGCTGTAATGACACAAGCCACTTGAGCAAACGCTGGCAAAATATTTGACTGGCCTTATAGTGAGCAGTAGCCTATAGTGACGGCAGGTAAGGAAAGGCGCTAGTAAAACTGGCCTTATAGTGAGCAGTAGCCTATACTGACGGCAGGTAAGGAAAGGCGCTAGTAAAACTGGCCTTACAGTGAGCAGTAGCCTATAGTGACGGCAGGTAAGGAAAGGCGCTAGTAACGTCTGGACGTAACGACAGCGGTGGCAACAGTTACGCCTGGACGTAACCCGAGCCACACCGATCAATCAAAGGCAGTCATAGATGTTCTTTGAGGAAGTCACGACGAAGTCGCTACGGGACACCGGATCGCGTACTACGCTGCCGAAACGAAAGCTGAGGACTCGTGGTCATCGTCCATCGTCGTCGAAGCAGAGACAAGAGGCGAACGCTGAAAATCGCTCCAGCAGGGCGCTAGCTCGAGAAAATAACGGCTATATCGGGCCACACCGGCCGGCGAAGCAGCGTTCCAAAAACCTCCGCTACGAAGTGACGACGGCACCGACGGCACCACCATCGCAAGTCCCTAGATGGAAAAATCCCTAGAGATTCTCTCTCTAGGTACGGACTCTGTACGACATTTATGGCGAATTCCATTGAGAGAACAGGAGTAGGGGCGCCGCGCAGTGAGGAATGGGGGGGCAGAGCACTGAGAGCAGCGTCACTCGATCTGCCACTGGAATGCGGCACCGGTATAATACCGGTGTCACACGGGCGTTTGGAAGGCCTTTGAACCGATGGTCTATTGACTCAACTGTCAAGCACCAGCTGCCACACGGGCGATTTCGAAGGCCGTCGAGTCAATAGTCTATCGAGTCAACGGAGCACCCAACCCGTCCGTTGAAACTTCGATGGCTATTGAGCGACGGAAGCGGAAACAGCGCAAATGTGCACTCTCGTTCACAGCGTGCCCAAACCCACGACTAGAAAAAGAAAAATTGCACCATTATGTTTTAAAAGTGGCATGCGTGGGCGTAATAAATTATTTAACAAAGTATTTTTGCCATTGTGAATGTACGAACTGCTCATACTCTCGACAACAGCAACGTGCTGGCTCGCCAGTCTGTCTCTGCCGCCATATTGCTCGCAGCTTTTTTTTCCCCTGTTAGAGTTCTAGTATAGAGGCTAGAAAGGTTTTCCTAGTGTCGGGAGCGGGCACTCTTTCCCTAAGCACCGGTGAAACCAGCTCTTTGGCTGCGCGGCCACCGGGTAGATGAGGGCGCTGCTGCTCTCTGGCGGGTGCGGGTGGTAGGCGAGGAGGCCGAGGCAGCCATAGGAGTGTAGACCACGCTGCCAGTTGCCCTTGCACGTGTGTCGACAGGTTTTACCTTGTGCGTTGCGTTATTTTTCGTTGACACAGCAGTGTTACGACCTGATGCGATGAAACGTGGCGGTGTTCTGTGAATATGCCTTCAAAAAAAGAGAGGACGTGTTTTGTTCCCTGTTGTAAAGGCGGATACAAGTCGTCGACTGAAAAGGTGTCGTTGTTCCGCGCTCCGTCTGATCCTGTTCGCTTGAAGGCATGGGCCAGAAACATTAAGAGGGACGACAAAGTGCTCACTGAATGAATTATTGGATGATGGCAATTTGGAATGTGCAGAATCTGTCTTAGAAACAGAAAGCAAGCAGTCTGACCATGATAACTGTGTCGAAAAACACAGCGACAGTAGGCTAGTGCATTACATAGCTGGCTATGTTGTCAGAAAATCTCTGAAAAGATTTGCATGCCCCGACTGTGCATCTTGCCTTTGTGTATTGCCTCTACAAACAGAGCATGATGAGAATTCTGTATTAACAAGACAGTTTGATCACGGGGGCTTAATCTACCCTTCTAAAGCTGCTGAAGAGCTCGTTTCAAAAGTTGAGGATACGGTTACTGTCTACTTCAGCAGGAATGAGTTTCATGCTGAAAGCTTGCTCTGCTTTCTGCATTTTCTACAGGGAGTGAAGCTTACAGAAGTGGGGTGCAATGAGCATGGGCGGAAATTAACAACAAGCATAATTAAGTTCTATGCGCTGACTCGTCTGCACTTCTTTGCTAAGGCAAAAAACATCGACAGAAATACGCGAAAGGAAAAGCAAAAGCTCCTAAAAATGAGGCGATGCCAATAGAATAATATTTTGTCTAGCACAATTGCTCCTTGCATGTTATGTACACTCATTCTTCGTGAAATAAACAAATAGCCCTCGTAACGGGTTTTTAAAAGCGCTCTTTATACAGCGTTATTCTAGAGCATTATGTGAAGTTTTGTAAGGCATAAATCAACTGTGTTCATGAGACTAACACATTTTTTACTTGTAAGGCATCAATAAACTGTGAGCACGAGACGAACACATTGCATTCAATTTATTTCCTCTTTTTACATTCGTGGGCTTTTTGGTGTCACTTTCCCGTCGAAGAAAAAAAAATGTTTCATTTTATTATAACTGCTTGCGTACCCTTGATCTAACTGGGTCAAAAGCAGCGCAATAAATACGAAGTCTAGATACGTAGAAACACATCCCTAGCGCACGGTCTCGTTTCTGTATCTTGTCAGTCAACTCCGCTGCATTGCTGTTTTAACTATGATCCAACTACCCAAAGCAAAGTTGTATTTCATCCATCGTTGTTTTAACATGCTCACTAACTTTCGAAGACTGTGGGGACCTCATACGCGATTGTACGCTTGTTTTTTCGAACTTGCGTTTTCTTGCAAAAGTATCCCGGAGCAGCGGCCGGCGGAAAACGCTCCTCACTTGCGAGTGCCCGCCGAAAAGCGCACCCGCCAGCGAACGCTGGCGACACCTACCGGAGCATAGCAAGGTATTTCACATGGCTCGCGCCTTTCACGACACTAGGAAAACCTTCAAGCCTCTATAGTTCTAGTACACTCTACCCCCTGTGTAGGTATTTGTTTATCGGTTCTTTTTTCTTCATCTGCGCGTGTTCATTTTGCTTCGAAGTTTTTATTTATTATTCGTATGTTGTGCAGTGCTTTTTTTTTTCTTTTTGCGTGTGTGTGCGGGGCATTAAATTCTAGGACGTGTTTATTTTTTTTTCTCGGTGGGGTTACTACTGTATTTGTGTGCTTTGTGGGAAATGGCAAACGCGCCGCCGCCAAAAAAGAAAAAGAAAAACCGCGCCAGCTCTGAAAACGGAAATAAAGATTTGCAGCGCCACACAATTTTTGCGAGAAACACTTCAACCACTCAACGGCCGTTGAAAACTGCCGTGTAGCAGCGTGACAACTCTATCGAGTCGATGGAGCTGCGGCGTTTCGACGGCCGTCGACTCGAGGGCCTTTCAAAAGTGCCCGTGTGGCACAGGTATTAAACCTACCAAACCGATCAGCTTCAGTGGCGCAGCGGGCTAACGTGCCGTGCTCGGAGCAGAGAGGGCGGTGGTTCAAATCTCGACGAAGTTCTTTTTTTTAAATGCGAAGCATTTCTTAGCGAACTTCGGCGACTTTGAGCGTATCTATCTATCTAGCTATCTAGCCGCCTACGACTTTGTGCTCTCCTGGCCGTATCGTTAATGGGATTTATACCAAATTTGGAATGGCATAACATGACTGTATGAAGAACATAAATGGCTGGTCATATCATGAAAATCATGACTAACGTGTCATGAAAAGTATGATTTACATGCCACGCTCATGGCGCGCTCGCGGCCGTTTCGTTAGCTTGACATACACCAAATTTGGGATTGAGTGACATGACTGTATGACGAACATAAATGACAAGTGGTAATATGAAAATTGTGACTTCATGAGCGACATGACTTGCATTCCACGCTCATAGCGCGCTCGCGGCCGTTTCGTTAGCTTGATATACACCAACTTTGGTATTGAGTGACATGACTGTATGACGAATGTAAATGACAAGTGGTAATATGGAAATCATGACTTGTCATGTGCGACATGACTTGCATGCCACGCTCATGGCGTGCTCGCGGCCGTTTCGTTAGCTTGATATACACCAAATTTGGTATTGAGTGACATGATTTCCATATTACGACTTGTCATTTATGTTCGTCATAGAGTCATTGACTTGAAATGTGCGACATATGACTTGCATACCACGCTCATGGCGCGCTCGCGGCCGTTTCGTTAGCTTGAGATACACCAAATTTGGTATTGAGTGACATGACTGTATGGCGAACATAAATGACAAGTGGTAATATGGAAATCATGACTTGTCATGTGCGACATGACTTGCATGCCACGCTCATGGCGTGCTCGCGACCGTTTCGTTAGCTTGATATACAGCAAATTTGGTATTGAGTGACATGACTGTATAACGAACATAAATGGCAGGTGGTAACATGAAAATCTTGGCATGCATGTCATCTACAATGCCATTTACATGCCACGCTCGTGGTGCGCTTGCGTCCAGTTCGCTAGCTTGACATACACCAAAATTGGTATATCGCGACGTGACTGTATGACGAACACAAATGACAGGTCGTAACATGTAAAACATGACATGAAAATCTTGTAAAGCATGATTTGCTCCTTCCTGGCTGCTTCGCATTACATCGATTCCCACAGTGCGTGGGATCTGCCGGTTTTTTTTACTTTTCTTTTCTGTTTTGAAGTACTGTTCTAATAGTATAGCATTAATGCTCCACGGGCGCCGCTAATATATATATTTTTTTTTCTTTAAGGAAATCGCCTTCGTGACAGCGGCGGGCGCCCCAACCCACGTCGCTGCCACTCTTTCGCTGTAATGACACAAGCCACTTGAGCAAACGCTGGCAAAATATTTGACTGGCCTTATAGTGAGCAGTAGCCTATAGTGACGGCAGGTAAGGAAAGGCGCTAGTAAAACTGGCCTTATAGTGAGCAGTAGCCTATACTGACGGCAGGTAAGGAAAGGCGCTAGTAAAACTGGCCTTATAGTGAGCAGTAGCCTATAGTGACGGCAGGTAAGGAAAGGCGCTAGTAAAACTGGCCTTACAGTGAGCAGTAGCCTATTCGCAATGCCCATAGACTGTCGCGCCCCTAGCGGAATTTAGGAGCGTCCTCTCATGGATGATCAGTAGACGACACCATGGCAGCCCTACGCAGTCGCGCACTTGTTCGGCTGTGTTAGCAGGAAAGAAACGCGACGAGTTTGCATGTTTCCTGCTCTAGTGAACGAACCGGGCCCTCCGTGACACGATAAATCTGACTCATCCTTGTGAGACGCGAAGTTTTCGTGAAAATACGTGCCAACTCGAGCGTTCAACGATGACCCACATCGTACAAATATCAGCTTCGCGAGGTTTTGTGTAGCCACGTAGGTTAGTTAAACGCTGTCGTCTGACCTTCTCAGTTGAAACTCACCTTGTTTTGCTTGCATATAGCATTCGTTAGTGCTCTTTTAGTGCATGAATTTATAACATTGTAGGCGGGAAGTCGCGCGAGCTAGCGATGTATAACTGAGTAATCTCAAATTGGCCAGCGCTGCGCCGCTTGTTTTTGTACATTTGTTGATAGATGGCAGCACTCTGCAAGCGATTTGTTTGTTGACCGGTGTGAGAGCAAGAAGTTCTGCTGGTTCTGCGCGCCCAGATAACGTTGTGGCGAGGACTAATCGAAGTCGTTCGGCGGAGGAAATTCTTCAGATTGCTTTCAGCAATGATGTTAAGAGGAACCTCCTTGACGGCGAGGATTTTTCACTGGACGGAGAAGGCTGTGAAAGCGCGCGTGTGTGTGAGAGGAGTGGGACAGCGACGATGAACGATCAGCTGCGAACTCACGAGGAGCGAGTTGCACTTCACGTCCCCTCGCGCGCTAATGTTTTTTCACGCTCGTAAGTCACTTTGATTGTTTTTAATGTATAGTATCCTTCAGCGAGATCAAAATAAAAACATACTTTTTTCTTGTGCATTGCACGTAGCGCAATTATTGTGGATATTATCGAGCGCCGCATTCCGCCAAAACACTCGAGTTCGGAACAGGGAAGCGAAATGGTTAGAGCGATGAAACGTGCAGTCACGGCCACAATCCACGCCTGTCGGCTCACTTCTGTACTTCACCGGTACCTTCCAATCGGCATAGCTGGTCGACGCATTTTCGCAACGTCGAAGAATTCGTCGTTGTGAAAAGCATACGTGCGTGCTCTTTTCGATATTCATGTTTCGATCGTGCTGATCGAACCTGCGGCATCCGAGTGAGTGCAGTGAATTGCGCACGGCTTGAGTCTGAGCATGGCTGTGATGCAAGCGCTACTAAATAGGATGTTAAATGCTTGTGTTCCGTTGAAGAAGCAACTCCGCGTTCCTGACTGCGCAAGTAATGACGACGGCGTATGTTTGCAAACCATAGCCACGTTAAACATTCGGTCCCGTGCAGCAGCGATGACGCTACTCGCTAGCGGCCTACCACTGCGGCAAATCCGTCACGCAGGCTCGGTACACAGTATCTCGGAGTGCCGTTCAGGTCATACGTCAATTGTAGTTCATGAAGTTTTCTGCAGCACGCAAAGGATTTCGCACAGGATTTCGCACAGCATCGCTTATGCACGGTAACGGAGCTGAAATATAACCTTTCACACCGCGGCAAATAATTAGATGGCGAGCTTCCATGGTTTGAGAACGCATTTGTCTCATATCCATTTCAGTGCAGCTCATGACTTCATCCGGTGAAAGTGGCATGGGCCGTACGTACGCACGTCCTATCTGTTCCTATGCTAACAAACGGATTGACCCTCCATCGGGCGCCATCTTGAATCGTACAGCGCGCCACCTATAGTTCGTGGGCATTGCGAATAGTGACGGCAGGTAAGGAAAGGCGCTAGTAACGTCTGGACGTAACGACAGCGGTGGCAACAGTTACGTCTGGACGTAACCCTAGCTAGAGTGACCTCGAATAGGGGGAGTGTCCAAAGCGCCGGCTCCCGCGTGGGCCTTTTGCGGTGAACTGCCGCGCCGCTGCTGCGCCGGACCCGTGGGCTTTCCGCTCTCGGGAGCGCGCGGAAAGCAAGGAGCGTCTGCTACGCGCTGTAGTTTTTTGCGCTGGGTTTCCACACAGGGCGCTTGAAGTCTACTTGACTTTAATAATGCGGTGCAGAATGATACTTACCCATCTTTAAGCGTTGTGTTAGTGCGGGGGCAACAATCGAATGCAACAAATCATGTGTCAAGCGCCATCAACGTGGCCTTGTTCCAGTGATAGAGCTTGAGAACGTTGGTGCGTGCGTAAAAACGCGCAAAATGAGCAGGGACAAGAAAAGAACGAAAAGAAACTTTTTCGTACGTATAATCGGGAAATGGCATCGCGCATGCAAGAATTAAGAGTAATAAAGAAGGTAAATTACACGCGCAGTCAGCTGAAATTCTTACGCGCAGTGGCCGCTTTGCTCACTACTATATACGAGCACCACTGCTCATAGTCGCCAGTGGTTTTCTACCTATGTCCACACCGCTTTATTCGACAATTCGTTAGCCTCGACTAGCACTTTATTATGAACAGAGCACGTCGGGAAGACGTAAGGGAAACAAAAGAAAGAGTCGAGACGGCCATACGACCGCAATAATGTTGGCTTGTTTTCGCTACTGAGGTAGCGTACAAGGCTCACCGAGCGCGAAGCTTGAGTTAAATTCTGTCATTTGAAAGAAAAGCTATTCCAAAAGTCTGGGCATAAAAGGCGTATTACAGAAAATGCTGTACCAATATCCAGATATCATGAAATTAAAGTTACAAATACCCCTATTCTTGCTGTACACGTTGAATAGCTCCCTAACAAAAATGCGTTAAGTTTACAATTGTGAACGTGTAATATTTCAACGACTTTAGCCAATTGTTCAAATATAAAGATGGCTTATGTACCTAGACTGAAAAAAATGCCACATCGTTGAACGTCAGTATGAAATATTTCCGCGAGATGCGTGCATTGCTTCCAGCCTTCACCATACGAAATGAAAACAGTTTCAAACAACTCATTTTGATGGTTCTCGGTGGTTAGCGTTCGCACGGTTCGAGTTTTACAAAAAAATGTAGACGAGTAGTTACATGAAATGCAATTGTTCCCGCGGCAATTGAGTGCGCGTCTACAGGGCACCCGGCTACAATTTCCCGCTTTTTTTTCCTGATGAGCTCAATATAGCGTACCCCATGCTTTCTTGCTGAAGCTCCCTAGTACTGACACAGCTCAAAATTTTCCCATTAACTTACACAGCGTGTCTGTCACCTCCTTAATAAATATAAAGAGATAGCCTGATAGGTAAAGCAAGCCTCTTGTGTATATACCACGGGCGTGTGTAATCAGCAGCTGTGAGCTGAGAATCACGTTTATTTTCTGGTGATCGCTAGTAACATGAAGTGAGGCGTACACGATGGTGCACTGTTATCGATTCATTTACTTTGGTTTGTCTTGTTTTCTTTTTAAAGCGGAAGCCTTAGATGCCTCATCAAACACGGAAATTAACCTCCGGCGTCCCGCGTCGTCAACATGAATGATGCAAAAATTTATCACGTGATGATGTCACCATGACGTCACAGATCGATAAAATTTCTGACGGCATCATGACGTCATTCAGCGTGATGTCATGTGATGACGTCATCACCTGACATGGTGACTTTGCATTGCCTCCGTGATCCGTGGCCCGATCACGGAGGCCATGTAAAGCCAGGTGACGTGCAGAAACCTTGCAATGCCTTCGATCCCGGGGCGAAACCACATTAGGTGCAGAACGCTTTCGGAGGGAGGCGGGGGAGGATTAAGGCATCGAATGAAATAAAAGAACATGGCTTTCTCCGTCGAGTCATCTTAGGCGAATGCATAAGGGACCTTGTGAGTTTTATGTTTTTTATGTATTTTACCTATGCGATCAATTCTTCAAATGTATAGGTAAGTTGCTTCTTGAGATCGATATTGCTGATCACCATGTTTTCATTCCCTGGCGGAGACAAATAATCAGACCACGCATCGTCAGAATTATTTCTGGCCGAATTAAGAAAGTGGGTTTGCGCACCACACGCCATGTTATTACGATTAGTCGTTACGCAAATCACAAGCACGTCAAGTTCGTGATGCCATGACCTTACCAAGTGAACGAGACGCGAGAGTTACGCGAGTTATTTTATTTTTGTTCCGCGGTCACGCCGACGGACACATTCCGCTTCGCATGAAAAGGCTTGAAACAGCAAAGCGCGGGAGGCAGCCATGTAAAACGAATCGAATGCACGAAATAAAAGAAAAAGATATCAAGTGTGCAAGCGCGTTAGCATGAGATGGCCGTTTGCTAAGTGCATATACCTGCTACGTTCTCCTGGTTATATTTGTGATCTCCAACTTATTATCTTCTGCAGCACGTTTACGTTCGTCATTCCACACGAAACTAAATTAAGCACCTTTGCTCACGATGGGTGCGCGTAGAATGCGTTCCTCAAACGGGCGCGTAAGTGCGGACGATTGCGGTGACAAAGCAGCTGAAAGAAAATATACAAAATCCCCGTTTCACAACCCAGAAACGTGTTCTCTGTGTGGTGAGTCACTGCAGTATTATGCTTCGGTCCGCAACGTTGGCCAATAGCGGCCAAAATATCGGGCGTGTAGCAGACGCTCTCCTCTTTGACGCGGCTTCCACCGCGGAGAAAGCCCACGGGTCCTAGAGTGCCTCGATGCGCTCGTTCGCCTCCGCTCCGTTCAGGGTGGAGACAAGCGCGTCGTCTGCTACAGCGGTCGCCATTACTGATCCCAATCATCGATGCGCGCATTGCCAGCGCGCGTATTCGCGGCCTTTTGCTCACGAGTAAAGACACTTTGGGCTGGACTTGCCTTCGCAAACGCATAATCATTCACGGATGTTGCTAGTTATAGGTTTGTAGGCACGAATAACAGCAAGTAATCGAATGTTTCGCGCCTAAAGGTGTTGCAGGACGTAATGACCCTCACCGCCGGCGTGGCCGCTGGCTGCGACTGAGTGGTGCCCAGCTGCTTTGGATCACTGAGAGCTGAAGGCATCACTATTCACTTTTATACTTTGCGGGTGTATATGTTCGTTTATTTATTTATTTATTTTTACACCGCATACACAGAGTTTTTCCCAACATGCATCAGCAGTGATAAATTTGCTGACGTGAGAACCCTAAGGTTTAAATTTACTCGCTGTTTAACTAAATGTTAAAGCGAATAGAATTCGCGCGCAGGTTCCGAGGCTGCTGTTTTATGTGACCGATTGCCGAATATATTCGTCCTCGGGTCCTCCTATTGAATGCCTATTTAAAATACGGCTGTATTTCCCATTTCGAGAAAATACCAGCGAAAATGCGGTAAGCATCACAATGTCGTTTAGCGATCGCCGCGGAAACGACTCTACTCTGTGATGCTTCAGTTTTTAGGAGCGAAGCTCCTTAGGCTCTCACGATGTCCGTTGTCACCGTCGGACCGAAACACAGCTGTTACATATACCGTACAAAGAGCGTTCATAGCGCGCATATGATTTAAAAATAGACCGTACTCTGTCCATCCGTCCGTGCATATATCCGTCCATCCATCCGGGCGTCCATCCGTGCATCTGTCCGTCCCCCCCGTCAGTCCATCTGTCCGTCCGTGCTTGCGTCCATCCCTCCGTACGTCCGTGGATCCGTCCATCTGGGCGTGCGTCTGTCCATATCTGTCCGTCCTTTATACTAGTCGGCGACTTCAATGTAAACAATATGGACCTTAGGACCTAGCTTCGCTCCGTCATCAGCATTCACTTTGTGGATCTGCAGCCATTTTTTTTCAGCACCGCAAATTCCGCGTTGAAATCAATGACCGTGTATGGTACACAAAAAGCGTTTCTTCAGGGAGGTAATTCTGGAAAATTATTCCACCGGATAACGAAAAAAAATTTTTTTTTCTATTTGTCGTTCTTGTTCCGCAAGAAAACACAACTCTGAGTGAATAGTTGCAGTTCATTACAGACGCGACAATATTCATAATCACACGTTCATGCATCAAAAAAAAAAGAAAGAGATGCCCGCGACAGCGAAAGTATGGTTTCCAAGTACACCCCGAAAACAACGCCAAATTTATGACAACAATTCTCAACGTTCGAGGCGCCAACACGCAGTCGAAACCACACACATAAATTGTAATGGCGTTGCTAGTAATATACACGCCGTTTTAAAAATCATCCCAAAAGTACCCGACGTGCTTGCAATACTCACGCTGCATAGACGAGACGCACTCGTCAGCTGCAACTTGTCACGCTTATTATCATTGTCCATAAAAGTATTCTTTTAGGATCCCTTGGGAAAGAAAACATCTTCCATCCATTCCTAGAATGGTTCATGCACTGTGGCACGCAACATCTGGTCATCTTGCGGGACTCGGGACGAATCAGACGGGCGACAAGGCGGCAGGCGCCGCGTGCACGTTTAAAAAGAGCGCGGCGTGGGGTAAAACATGGCGGACGCGCGAGGCGAGGCGGCGTCGACCCTTTCAAAGAATGGCCACACTCTAAGCGGGGGCGCGCGCATCGAGTCACTCTAACGGGTCCGGCACGGCAGCGCCGCGGGAGTTCACCGCGAAAGGCCCTCGCTCCTCCCATGTATTCGCCCGGCGCTTTGGACACTCCCCCTATTCTAGGTCACTCTACCCTAGCCACACCGTTGGCTTCCGTATTCCGTTTTGGCCGCCATTAGCGCTCCCTGATTGGTCGTTCAGCCCGTCAATCAAGTGACGTATCGGAAACCCAAAGTGTGGTGACGTCAAAATGACGAGTCCGCCCTCATTATGCAAAGATAAACGGAATCGGTTCCGCCGAAGCGCGGACAGTGGCCGTATAACGTACTTCTATTCCGCATTCCGTATTCCGTTTTCCCTGTTACGTCACGTTTCAGGCACCGCCCATGCCGGAAGCCGCGACGTTTTTCGAATTTGGCCAATGAAAAGAGCTCGTAGCCGCCCATAGCTTGTGGAGCAATACAAGTGCGGCAGTTGGCGTTTTTTACGTAGGAATTCTGGGGAAATCCCTGGTATTTTCAAGGTATTTTCAGGGGGAAAATTTAGGGGCTTTAGCGACTTTCTGGCCGAGGGCCGCAAAGGGGCCGTATATTCGATTTATTTTGTCCGGGAGCGTGTGACAAAGAAACAATCGTACGCAAATGAGAATAAATTTGTTTTATAAGCTTCTAGTGCTACCGTGAATGAAGCGTATTGCAATGTAAACGCAAAACACACGTATTTTGAGAGTCGTAGCCACATATGAGTCGCTCATGCATCCAATCCAAGTCACTTAAGATGGCCGTTGTGGGGAAAAAAAAAAGAACAGCTGATCGTCTCTGCGAGCCGCGTTCTATCGCTAATAATGCTGCGAGAAGAATGTGATCACGACTACCGGAGAGTATTTTCGTCGCAGAGGAATATCGGAAGCTGCGAAGAACGAGGAAAACATGAAATTCTAGCCGCAAGGTGAGTAAACAATGCCAACCATGCCGTTATCGCGTTATGTTTACTTTGCTCTTGTTCTTACAGTTAACGCAATAAAAAGAAAACGAAAACAAGAATGTGTGAACAGGAGAAGTCTGCACTTATGTCGTCTAATAACAGGTAAGCAACACCTTTTAATTTCGAGAACGATCGTGCCTGAGCGAGCGTCGTTACAGCGCACGATGCATACATGGAAGTGCGCATTCATTTATCCACTGCATTTTCCGCACATTTCTGCTTAATCGAACTTGCGCAGAAGAAACTTGTTGCGGAAAAAATTTTTGTTAACATGCACGCCACGGTGTTTTATTTGCGATTATTTAACGAATAAATTTGATACGCATAATTCTTGTAGCCGATATATGCTGCATTGGTTTACCGCATTGCAGCGAGAACTCGAAACGAAAAGGGTAAAAAATTTACGAAGCCACCTGTTAGGGTGTCCCAGCAGGGGCGGGCCTGTTTTTGGTGCGTATCGAGTAGAACTGAGAGTTCTTCGCCAAGTTACGAGTGCTGTGGACAGAGCATCACTGTGTACAGTTGCCATTCTGCCCGATGCACTGTATCCGGCCGTAAAAACGGTCAAGCGCTGGCTTGCCTACCACTGCCGCAAGGTCGCTACGCGCGTCGGTGGCGAGCCCACCGCTTGCAGCAGACCGCGGGGTTAACAAGTGCTTGTGCCAAGGTTTGGAAGAAGCCGTGTCACAAGTTCGTGCCGCAAAAACAAGTGAAACCAACATTTCAAATCTGTTTGACTTCTTGTGGTTTGGCTGTGTTATAACTGAACAAACAAAAAAAAGGTTGCCTATTTTCTTCTTATTAATCAACTTTTCCGTCCAAATTGATTATAAGTTATTGCTGCCTGCCTGACTCAAACAGGTGGATCATCAGTTGTGTTCCTGTACATGCTCTTGCTTTACAGGGTCAATACATTACGTGATTTTGTCTAGCAGCACCGTCGGGAGCTTGTCGATGAAGTCGAGGGCTTGTGTTCGGCGACCGAATGCATTGGAGGCACGCTTGAGCATCTCCTGGCTGCCGTTGTGCCTGGAGCTTCCCAGCCTTCACTGCCGCTGCAGCCACCTCGACGGCCACGAGCACCACCACTTTTTCTTTCCTTTTAACTTGTCTTCATTTTTCTCTTTTTTTTTTGTTTCTTTACTTGCAGGTCATCTTTCCAACGCGACAAGTGTCATGCATAATTCTTTTAAAATCAATACTCCACTTTTTAGCAGTCGTGTGAGGATGTCTTCACAGATTACTTTTACGTGTGCTCGTCAGTCTGATGTCACATATATTTGCAATCTAGTATTCATTAATTACCCATGCCATATGATGTCGCACTGTGTTTCCTTCAGCATGATGTTGCTTGTGCAATGTAATAAATGTCAGTAATGCTTTTAAAACATGACAGTTTCACAATGTACATTTATTTACAGAAAGTATATTCCATGTTTGCAGTGGCATGAACATTAATAAAAATTTTTTTTTACAAAGAGCTGACTTGAAGAGACTGCATACTTATTCTTTCACATTACTTTAGCATACACAAATGAGCACACTTCCGAATGAGCAAAATGTACTTGAAATGCCAGACGATCTGTTTCAGCATCGGTTGGCCCTTTCAAAAGGAACAGTATGGTGGATGTGCAACAAAAGAGCACAATGCTCACGAGGTGTGCACGGAGCAAAAGGCAAGCTGTGTGTTGTAATACTGGAGGTGTAGAAAAAGAAGTGCTTTAATAAAGCATGGGGGCTCATAGAGAAAAGGAGGAGATGATGAAGTTTGAATGGGCCCGCTGTGTCTGCGTCAGTCTCTCGCGTTTTTAATAGGAGGCAAGGAGACAAAGACGTGGTGTGCACTCTCAGACATAGAGCAGATAACGGTCTGTGTGTTTGTGATTAGAGAATGATTAGCAGAAACAAAAACAATACCAAACCCTTGCTTTCCAGTGAACAGGCTACAGCACTCTGCTGCCGAGTACAGTGCGTTATATTGACAGTTGCTAAATGAAAGGTTCCTATGTATAGCCATATAAATATGGCCCGTCCACATGAAGTCAAGTTGTGGGAAAGACCTGGTCATACAGCATGTGAGCATGATAAACACAGCAGCAATTTGTTACTACCAAAAAAATGAACTTCACAACATTTTCTTCTAGTCGTTAGGCAAGTCGCCGTGATAGCTTAGCAGGTAAGAGGTTGCACTGCCAAGCTTCATTCAGCACATGGGTTCAATTCCTGATGACAGCAAACACATTGCCATGAGGGTCAAAATCAGAATCGCTGCTATATTCACATTGAAATGAATGTTAAAGAACCGCAGGTGGTCAAGTTAAATTAAGAGTCCTCCACAGTGCGTGGCTTACATTCGCATCACGGTTTTGGCACGAAGAACGCTATACATTGTAGTTACTTAATCACATGTTTCTCATAGAAGTGGCCTGGTGCTATTGTCAGTGGTGCAGTTAGCCAAATAGTGGACTACCATTGCAGAGAGCTTGTCTGTGAATACATATGGAGTGTGACGACCATCCTTGCCTAAGCAGTGGTTGGCTGTCATCATTGACAACACTGCCGTGCTCACTGTCATCATCATCACTAAAATGATAAACACTTCTGTCGTCTTCTGCAATGGAAACGAAGTGCAACACTGCACACACAGCAATGCGAGATGTACATTCTGATTCAAAATGGAGGGTATGGCACTGCTGAAGGCAGAGATAGCCCCTCTTCAATAGCACAATACAACGCTTCATTACAGACTGCATTACAGCATGCGTGGCGTAGCACTTGCTTTTTACATTGTCTTAGAGAGGACGCCCTTGGAGAGGAGTCAGGAGCCATGGCACTGGTACGTAGCCTCTGTCACCTGCAAAAATATGAGCGGTGTGCTGTAAGTACTACTTCAATGTCAGGGATCCGCAAGGCCGAGCCACACAAAGATAGCAATGATAGAATATGCTGTACTTGAACATCACATCACTCCACCAGCCTGACCTAGCCGTATTACGCGAAGCATGACTACTACGAAGAGGCTGCCATGACAATGTGCGTCACTTGACGATATTGCGGAGCAAATAACCGATAGCTGCACATGCAGCGTTCGAAATCCTGTCAGTTGCCAAGTGCCCGTAGCTAATGAAACAGAGCTTCAACAATAGCGCGAACACATATTCCGATGGCTCAAACCGTGAATATCGCAGCTTTTTTTTTTCATTCTGCTCACCTAAAAGGTATGGTCGCTGCAATCCGTGCCCCCTTCGAATCGCTCCCGCACCCGCGTTGTCCGCCAGACGCAGGCGTCGTCTGCTGACCCCAGACGCAGTGGTTCACGACAAGATTCCCATGTCTACGTCGCAGACCTGACGAAAGCGTGAACAACTATGAGACACATTTCGCTACGCTGACATGTGCACGAGAGGATAGGAAGATCGATCGATACTTACGAGCATGACGATGTCGGCGTAATGCTTCTTGCAGACGCCGCCTTGTGATGGTCGCCCTTCGGTGCTATGATTACGGCAACGCTGCCGTCCACGCATCCGATGACGCCGGCAGCCGAGGAAACTTTCTTGAAGGCGCCCTTCTCGTCCGGCGTCCACGGGAAGTGAAACTTTTGCGAACCCCGGCACGCACGATTACCTCCGCCACAACATCACGCACAGTATGCTCACCGCGGGTTGCATGGTGACAAGAGTCTCCCCCGCTTCCCGACGAGGCTTGAAAGCTGCCAGTCGCGAAAAACGGAAGGCCGCACCGGCCGCACAACACCCACAAGCTCCACAGACAGCGGCGTCGGTCGCGCGTCTTCCTCGGCCACTTCGTCGCACAACCGCCGCACCTTTCTTTCCCCGGGCGATACAGTCGAGGTGACGCCGAACCCTTTCACTAGCTGGCAAACCGAACGCGTCGTCGAGCTCTTTTCTCCCACGGTGCTGCCGAGCGATCGCCGCCAAGAACATGAAAGCCACTGGAAAATACGCCGGCGCCGCCATTTTTCCTATTCCGTCTGCCGACGGGGCCACTCGCTGGCTGTAGCCGTATAACGTACTTCTATTCCGTATTCCGTATTCCCCTGTTACGTCACGTTTCAGGCACCGCCCATGCCGGAAGCCGCGACGTTTTTCGAATTTGGCCAATGAAAAGCGCTCGTAGCCGCCCATAGCTTGTGGAGCAATACAAGTGCGGCAGTTGGCGTTTTTTACGTAGGAATTCTGGGGAAATCCCTAGTATTTTCAAGGTATTTTCAGGGGGAAAATTTAGGGGCTTTAGCGACTTTCTGGCCGAGGGCCGCAAAGGGGCCGTATA
>JALIZH010015063.1:0-21753 GCA_030522465.1 Rhipicephalus appendiculatus
CTTGCATTATAGAGCGTTTTCAGTAAAATTTTTGTGGTTAACGTAATGAAGGCTCGACGAAAGTCGTCTGGCTGATTATGGAATCATGGTCCCTGAGTATGTGTTTATTGAGTGTGTAGAAGGTTCGAGGCTGAGGAACCATGAACGGCCTATTTATTTACTGCAGAGGACAAGCAATCGTCAGCCACGTACGCGACAGCTGACGTAATGAGTGCATGTAACGTACTAGCATTGACTGACTTCTCATTGATTCCAGCAGCCGTCTGGATTATTCGTTATTTTTTTTCATCGCAACTGCACTAGTGGTGTCAAAGTCAACCTTTCGGTTGTGCGTCTGAGTGCCAGGCAATTGCGTCCGTCATACGACTATTATTTTGAACGTCGCTTCTGTTGTCTTCATTTCATTTTTGAAATTTTCTATTCTCCTAATGTTAACTTGATGGGAGTCAGTGCATGTAATCTTGAAAACGACTCGAGGAGCCACTTCAGTCGGCTAACTATCCTGGACGTACAAGAGTCGGTCTCGGAACTGGCTTGTCGGGACGTGAGCAAAGCGTTTGTGCTATTTTAATATACACGCGGTGGTACCTCGTTGCCTTCACGGACTGAAGCAATGACCACACCTGTATTGGATTTCTTGCTGCTCTCTGTCACCTCTAGCCGATATCCATTTGTCATGATTGTGGCTGTTTACATATACAGGGCTCACGCCTTCCAAGGCGTCGACCAATGGTGTCTTTTACATAATTTTATCTCACACCAGGATGGTTAGGCCATCGCAACACACTCCGGTGACTAGACGTAAGAGGGCAGCTGTAATAAAAAAATATGTTTGCACGATTAAGATATCCCTCGCGCCGTGTCCTATTCAGTGCGCGTCTGCCTCCTATGCATTAGACTGTGTTCTCTCCTCGAAGTGACGGATGACTGAGCGTGACTTCGATCTCTGTACGAAAAGCAATGCTTTCGCTCACACTTCTTCGTGCTAGGTGAGTAAGTGTGGCTGTGCATTGGCGTAAGGATGTTGCGTTTGCAGACACGAGCTCGACTTACTGATGCAAGTGCAGTTCCTTACTTGCACAAAGATATTAATTGAAAAGAAAAACTTCTTACGTTGTCTACTGTATGTCGCTCTTCTCGTGTGACCTTTTGTCCACCTGTCGCGCAGTAAAATCGAAACCCGAGCGCTGAGGCCATCGATCTTCAAAAGTGTTCAAGAGAAATCACAATGCTGATTCGATTTGGTCCCAAATAGTCCAATCATAAATTTTAGCAATGTTATCATTATTATGAGTAATATTTACCACTTCGCTTGTTTGGTATTTAAGTTTTACATTAGCTTTTTTTCGTATGTTTCTTTTTCTGCAGCTCCTGGGAGGTCGCGTACGCAAGTAGTTATCTTGCAACGTTCTCGCGCATGATGTAGGAAAAGCAACCACAACGTAAGCTGGTTGAATCTCGACACAACATTATTACGCTTTCACTGGAGAATAACTAACATAACGACGTCGTTGCTGCCCGCACTGAAAGAGCCCACAAGTCAGCCATTGTGACAACTCAAGCAGGAAGGGCTCTGGTTTGTTTTACTTACAACCACATACAGTTAATGAAGTGTAACGTTAACTTGTTGAGGCTGTGCGCGTCGAAAGAGAGCCTGCTGCACGTATCGGCACCAGCCACATTTCTATAGCTAGTGGGTGGACACGACTGATATCGGAGTCATGGGCATAACTTGAGCGGGAAGTTGCGCAGTGGCGAGCCTCGTGCTGGGTGCAAGGAAGCAAAGCCAAGGTCACGAACCGACTTGATTCAGACAAGTAGGTGCGATTGGCGTCGCGACATCGGTTGAGGAGGGCTCGCGGAGAAGTCAAGAACAAGATAGACGAGGAATAGTCTTAGCTCCCTTAGGACCTTGACATCGTCTCTAGCATTCGGAGGACATGATTATGAGGGACGCCGTGGTGAAGGGCTCCAGAAATTTTGGTCATCTGGTGTTCTTTAACGTGCACTGACATCGCACAGTACGCGGGCTTTTAGCATTTCGCCTCCATCGAAATGCGACCGCCATGGTTGGGATTGAACCCGTGACCTGCAGGTCAGCAGCAGAGCACCGTAATCGCTAAACCACCGTGACAAAAGTATCACATAAAGTGTCCCTGCTTGCTAAAGAAAAGAATTCTGTTTGTACTGATGAAATTTGCTTCCCAACACTACAGTTTCGGTGGTTAAAAGAAAAAGGACGGCGGTTTTGGGTTTGTACCAACAGGCCCGGCTAACTACCATTGCGGCGAGTTTGGAAGAGTCACGAAACAATATAGTCCCTATTTAGCGACAGTATTTCCTTACACGGCTCTGGTACCTGCAGAAATTTTCATCAAATGGAAATGGTAATACACGCCTCAACAAGAGTTCATACCAGCCACGTGGCATGCTCAGCGTTTCTTATCAGCATAGCAATACATGCTGGCCGGAGGCACGGGTGCAATAAAAGTTTTGATGCTTCAGCATCATGCACTGAATAGGGGGCTACGCTTGATCCTCGCCCTCTTTAGTCGACAGTAAAGGTGCCCGAAAACCTTGTGGCATCGTCTGCTCGAAGTCTAGTTCGTTGGCATTTGCTCGCCAGCACCTATGTGTCACACGAGAGTGGTGTTGTAGATTAATGATGCAATAAATACTTATACTTTTGAAGCACTTTGCTGCCATTTCCTAAGTTAAAACCAAATCATGCACACTTACGCCTACCACTGCATGTCTTTCAACCTCAAAGCGAACTCAATAATGATGACAGAAAAGAAGAATTTGGTTCCCTGTGGCACATGGCAAAGGAATAAACAAAGAGCTTCTAGAAATCGCGGTTAATGACGATGTATAGGTGGAACTTGATAGAATATAGAGGCCTGGGAGCATGCGCTGCATCAAAACGCTCCAATCGCAGCGACGGCCTCTCAAGAGATGCGATATGTTGCGCATTATACCAGAAACCCTATAATAAACCCGTTGATTTTTTGGGATTGGGCAGTAAGACTAAGCGGTGGCTTATTTAAACATTTATTTATGGCTACCATGGGAAAGAGTCTCAAATATGCTAAAATTCAGGTGTGAGCGGTTGGTCCGAGCAAATATGCCTAGTATGGACGCTCCCATGATGGCTGCCGCAATCACGGCTGCAGGCCGTAACCGCACGCAGCACATTTATAGAGCCAATATTGATCCTTTAGTAGCATGCTTCTTTTAGCAAGTTACGGAAATAGGGTACGCAAATACGGTACGGTATTACCGTACCTCTCCTCCTTTCCCGGTCGTTGACCTTTTACCAGTGAAGGCACCCCAACCACACAAAAGCTTTTTCAAACACCATACCCAGGAATTCGGGACATCGCTTTTAGTTCACCGTTTTTCACACCACGTGGCGTACAGACCTTCAACTTTCAAAACTGGCGCCGTGACGCAGGCCGCGGGGCAGACAAAACGACAATACATACATAAAAAAAATATCGACTATCGCCACCGAGAGCGAACCGTGATCGCTGACTGATAAGAGCTAGGCGTACGGCAGGCGGTCGGCTGGATGCTCGAAAGTGAATCAGCAGTTCTTTTTCAACGAATGCGTGTACACAACTCACTTGGCTGTGCTTGGAAAACACTGAATATCGAAAGGGTGTGCGGCCCTCCCTCTCGTCCTTTTCAATATATTTCGTCCGATTTTGCGGTCGTCGTCCCCCCGCCGGTATCTTGGAGAAAGTAAGGACGTCCTTTCGTCGCTGCCGTTTTCTTCATCTAAAAACGCTAATTTCAAGGAAATACCAATGGCGATGGTTTGACATTATGCAGAAACAAACATGACGTCCCTGATATTTGTTGGCGTCACTTTACAAATTAATTATTTTGCGCTATAGCGTGAATGCAACAGGCCGTGCGGTATTCACTGCCAGTGACAACATTTTTTTAGAGCTCGAGGAGGAGCAGAAATAAAGGCCGAAATTCATGACAAGCGCGAGATTGCTCAATTACCTTCTGGAATTAAGAATTTTGAATAAGACGCTTTAATTTAAACAACGCTTTTTTACGTTTCTAGCGCACATAATAAAATAAGACCGAAATAATATTTTGATTATTTACATGGTATACAGCTCGTCTTCTCCTCTTGGCTAACTGTTCGTGAAAGCGTAATAAAACCAAGTATAGTCATATATACGACCATCCGCCGCGGTGTTGTGGCGGTTACAGTGCTCGGGTTCCGACCTGAAAGTTGCGTGTTCGATCCCAGAGGCGGCGGTCGCATTTCGATGCAGGCGAAATGCTATATTTGCGATGACAGTGCACGCTAAAGAACACCAGATGATCGTAATTTCCGGAGTCCTCCACAATGGCGTCCCTCAAAATCATATCATGGTTTTGTGATGTAAAACCCCCGATAATATTTGGATGTACGCGACCGTAAAACCCGCCTGTTTGTTGCACTGTCTATGCGGTCTGCACAACGGCAGCAGGTCTTGGTTTGAGACCCGGCTATTTCGGCCAGTTTCATTTAGAACCAGGAACGCGTACAAGCGAGATTGAAGTTGGCGCTCGTCTGGCTTCCTTGCTGCTACTTGCGTCATTGTTTCTTTGCGCGTGCTTAGATTTTTACATAGTAATGTTTCTTAAAAGGTCCCTCGCTAGGACCCAATTATTACTTTTATGACGCCCCTATCGGTGAGTCTTTAAAGCAGGGGTCTCAAACTCACTTCCATCAGCGGGCCGCATTCACGCAATTTAGCCCCGCAAGGGCCGGGGCAGAGAAGATGGTACAGCGGTGGCAAGTTGTCAGCAAGCGTTGCCATTTGAGAAAAAAAAAAGAAAGAAAACGTTTCAATATCTCATAAACAGGTCGTTTCTCAACATGTGTATACCTATCTCCAAAATGACTAAAATCTGTATATACCCCATAAAATGTACGGGGGGATGACCGTCTCTGTAGCTCAGTTGGTAGAGCATCGGACGCGTTATCGAAGGTCGCAGGTTCGGTCCCTGCCAGCGGCAAGTTATCTTTCCGTCCTCTTTTCTTTCTTCATATTTACATTAAAATGTAAAATTACTACTATTAGCATCTTCTGTACTTTCCATGGCATCAATGTCTGTAAGTTCTGATTAATATTGTGTCTAACAAAGCAAATCGAGCCCTTAAATTTCCACTTATTTCCTGAGTTTCGGTATGGTAATTTTAAGTTGTTAGGATGAAGACAAATTGCAGAAATTAGGGTCTCATTAGCTCTTCTTACAATATCCCTATTATGATTCCCACGAAAGTATAACCTGGTGTTATCTGCATGGATTGTAAATTTAACCTTGTAATCACTGCCTGCGATCTTGTCAATGAATATTAGAAACAGAAAATTCAGAGCCATTCTACTCTGTGAAGTTGTGCGACCAACGTAGCTGTGTGGTACAGCACCGCGATATCGCTGCACGGGATGCCATCACCATCAGGGACAAGAAGCATCGCGCCATCGTTTTAAGTCCCCCTCCTTCCCTTATGCCGAAGAAAGACTCCCCGAAACCTCGCTTTGACCCCGGCGAAACGATCGGCAGCGTTGTCGCCGTCGTCGATTGCACTCGGCGTCTCAGGCGCGTTCTTTCTCGCTGCTGTCGGCATCTTTCCTCGTAAGCTCCTTGTTCCTCGGGCGTACCACTGCCGCTAAATAAAGGTGACAATGTCGGATTGAGAATGACCCTCGCAGACGCACGTGTGATTCACTGCGACAGTAGAGGTACGCGACAAACACACGTCCAGTTGCATGGCAGGCCTACGGGGCACCTGGCCCTTCTCTCGTCAGCGCCCTTCGCACCTCACCCAGCACTCTCCCCTTGTACTCAGATTCAATTTTGTCGAAGAGACTTTTTTGTACACACCCTCTAAACGCACTATTTGGCCAGAAGCCAGCCAACAGCTCCGCAAAAAAAAAAAATTCCAATATGCTTACCCGGTGCGCACCACATTTAACCTGTTTTAAATCTGGGCATTCCATCGGCAAACATTATAGTCCGAGTTCGGCGTTGTAAATTAAAAGCGAACGAAGCTTGTACTATACCTCTAATATGTCCAGTTCTCATATTTTAAAGAAAACATGTGGTTTACAAGGCAAAGTACTTGTGAGAAGCCCTAAGAATAAGACGACTGCTCTTTTTTTTTTTTTTACTGTAAAAGTTATCTAATTTAAGGCCTTGGTGGGGGAAGAGGAGCACGTTCATTCGAGTCATTTTAATGGAAACCACATTGAGCGCGCTGTATAAGAATATGGATGACTACGAATAACATACTAGGTGTCGTTTTTTGCCCTCCTACTTTTGACAGAGGGGGGAAAGGGAAAAGTGGGCAAATGTCTCCTTGCTGCTCCCTCTCCTGTCCTTCCAATTAAATAACCCTATGCAAATGGTGTAAGATTAAATTTTATTTCGATATCTGTGGGCGATTATAACACTAACCTACCCCGCTTCGCCTCCGCATCGGTCGCTAGCTGCTTATGATTGGTCGAATTTTTGTGGGTCATGCCCACAGCACCTGCTCCTAACGCGAAGCAACAAATGCAGCGAAAATGACCCATCGTGTAATAGCGACTTATGCATGACTACGTATAACGTTAGCGAATAAAGTAATTTCAATACTGCAAATTTTTGTCCATCGGTATTTCGCAATTGGTCAAAATTCGTAATGTGCTCTAAGATCGCCTGCTTCACACGCGAGATCCCAAATCTGCGAAAACTCGCCGCTGATAGCCGAACGGTGAATAATTCTGAGCAGTATTCATGATGGCAGCGTGCCGGTCAATTTACCAGCGGCTACTAACGAGATGGATTGATATGCGTATAATAAGTACATTCAGTTGTAGTGTAATTATGTACCATTCGTCCACGTGGACAACTCTCTGTGAATGCTTCTTTGCCGAGAATGAGGGACATAGGAAAATAAACATTATTCGGAACAGGTGACAACCTTCGCAGGTGGGGGGCAGTTTTCTTAGATCAGAATACTGTGGACCATGACCATGTTCCAGGAGCGTTCGAGTAGCGGGGCAAGCTTGGAGGCTAGCCTTCCCACAGTGTTCGAGTCGTCTGCTTTCTTCGTCACCCTGTTGCAAACTGCCACGATCGCCGCAAGCTACCATATGATAAGCAAGGCGAAGCATGCTAATAGGCGACAAAAGCAAGAACCTACTTAGCTATCCCTGCTCTGTTTAACAAAAACACTCAATTCTTCTACAGACTCATCGACTCACTGGAATATAGAACAGGGGCGATGTTATTCAGTTTGAATAGCGTCGCCGCAAACGAAGTACAGGAAAATCATTTGATCAGTCCATAAAATGTTTATAGGCTCCCACCCATATTTTCGTCGCCAGTGTTGTAAACGTCAAGTCAGGTACAACATGATGAAATTGGGACAGAATGCTCAAACGTCACGCAACCCTGTTTAGCGCTAACCTCCTTTGAAATGCTGCAGTGCAAGGCGCGAAAGCGTAGCGTATACGCAGTTCGCACCAGAGACAGCCTACAGTGCGTCTTCGGAAGACAGGGACGACAATCTTCGCAGCACAAATGTAGGATATGTGTATCTCAAAATTTCATGATATATTTACGTGATTCATGTGTTGAAGGAAAACACTGGGTATCTCATATATAATGATCTGCCAATATGAGATTAGAAAACGTATCGGCCAATTGACAGAGCTGTTTTTTACTTAGCGTATCCATTATTGCTTTATTAACCATAAAAGTGTTACACGTATATTTCTCTATGTAAAAATCCGTTTGGTACTGGTGTCCCTAGCATAATATTGAATGAATTATAACGTTACGGCTTTCGTGGGACGTGCGTCCATTTCTTCAAAAGTTACCCATTACAAAGGGAATAGACAGTGGAAATAGCCTATACCCAGACTGAGTTTTACGAAATAACTACAGCTGTACCCCAAGGCTCGGCTCTTGGACCAATTTTGTTCCCATTAAATACTAACCACTTTTTCCGTTCAGTAAACAAAAAATAAACATGGCTGATCCCTCCAGCATAGGATTCGGTATAACAGGAAAGTAAAACGTGTCCTTCCAGAAGTAATTTAATGCTTACTGTACATTGATGTAAGAGAGCTTGCACAATGTGTAGTGCTCTTTCGCAGCTATAGCACCGTTTAACGTGGATGCATCCGCGTTGACGCTTGGTGGTACATCTTTATCCCTTGGACTAACGTTCATTATCAATGTTTAAACAAACCCTTGTGGTAGCTGTAGTAGCTAACGGTGAGAGTGTAAACAGAAAAAGCTGTGTGACAGCCCCAAGAACGTCGCTGAATGAACGCAGGATAAGGTCGAAATGCCGCCGCACGTTAAAGAGTTATTGAACGCCACGGCTGGACTAAATACAAACGTAACGCACGTCGTGTGTGCTCGGTAGCCCGGCCACGATTTTTCTTCAGACAGGGATCTTTCCAAACCCCGTACTCTAAAGCAAGTGGCACCCAGAAGTTTTGCGGCCACAGTGCAAATGTTGCAGTTAAGCAGCAAATTTGGCCCACATGGTGTGGACATGTTCGAGTCAATACGATGGTTCACACACTCTAGAACCCTGGGAGGCTCTGCTGCGTAGCCACGACCCCAACGTCCAGCAACACTCATCAGTCAAGCCCTTGATGCTGCCGTGTCTCAAGGGATTCCTGCAGACGGCTAGGGGCGTCGCGCAATGCCTGACGTCACTGACTGATTCTTTTAATAAAAATTTTTGTGTCTCTCTCGGCGAGCGTAAGTGGGAGCGCGGTATTACAGCGAGGCGAGGTAGGCGCGCGTCGCAGAACTTTTGGTACGGATGGATACTTTTGGTATGGATTTTTAGTATAGATAGATGCTATGAGCGACGCCGACGCTTAGGCTAAGGTCGCCACCTCGTAGTGTGTTCAGACGTTGACAAAATTGCGACGGACGCGCAGCAACGACGCATTGCAAGATCTGATCGCGGAAGCCCTAGTCATGATGCACTACTTCTGTTTACCACTACCAGAAAGCGCCACAACCCCGCCGACCAAAAGCACTGTGAAAGGAAAGTGAGAAATATAAAAGGCCCGTTTGTAAAGACTCTGGAGTGTGTGACCGTGGCGCGGTGCAATACAGAAAATAAAATTGCCGTGGCGCAGTGGATATCGTGCCCGGCATCAGTTGTTGCGAACCGAGAGGTCGCGGGTTCGACTCCCGTTGAAAGAACTTTTTTCCTTAACATCTGATCCTGTACATTTTCTCAGCGTCATTTCCGTGACGCAAATACGTCACTGAAATGTTGGTGGACCCCGGCATAAAACGCTTTCGTGTTAAAAAAAAATTAAGGCAGCTTCGCCCTATTGGTGCCATGGGCCTGAAGGGAGTGTGAACTGCGGAGTTGGGCAGCCTTCTTTGTTTCTCTCTCGTTTTTTTTGTTTCCTTGCTCCTCTCTTTCTTTCTTGTTCATTTTTTCCAGTTTTTTCTGTGTTTTTTTCTCTTTATTTATATTTTTCATCCATTTTTTTTCCCTTTCTTTCTCTCACTCTATTTCTCGCTTGCTTCCTTTTTCAATTTTTATATGTGCCTTGTGTTGTCGTATTTCCCCAGCCATAACAGTAATGTCCGCACTTTAGGCGCTCGAAGGACAAGAGAAAGAAGACCCTCCTTGCGTGAGCGCGCGCTCAATATGCGGCAGCTGGCTATGGTATATGTCGTTCTGCCTGCGTTGATACGCGTATAATCATCAAGGCGCTCAAGGAACAGGAGGAAGAAGACGCGTTAAAATCATCATCATGGCACTCGAAGAACAAGAGGAAGCAAACTTCTCTTTGGCGCGAAGCGCGCGCTCAGTATGCTACAGCTGGCTATGCTATATGTGATTCTGCCTGAGTTACGCCAAGCGACAACGACAGCGTACGACAGCCTGCCACCCTAAAGTGCACCGCACTTAAAAGTTCGAGTATTTATGTATGCTGGACGGAACTCTGAAATGCATCTCAGACTTTCCGGTTCAAAACCTAATTTGTGCGAATAATGAGTGCAAGGACATCCACAAATCGTTCTGTTCAAAAAAGCTAGCGCCAAATACAGAAAGAAAAATGGGTGTGCTAAACTCTTGTAAAACATATCTATCGCGAGCGAAACGTGGGTTTGGCTTTGTTTCCCAAAGATTATAGACGCAGTGTTTCGTTAAAGTTGGGCTTCTTCATCAGTTTGTAATTGTTCGTGTTGATTGACCACGGCGGGGGCTGCAGTAGCTTTCACCTCGGCACGCGTCCGCGCTTGCTAAGCGTCTCCGTAACGTGCTACTTTGTCCTCTCTTGGCTGCGATGTTTTTGAGCTGGCAACTTCCACTTTGCTTAAGATTTCACAGCCTGCCTCATAGCTATGTGTAATGGATGAGTGCATTCAGCCTGTCGCTTCCACTCAAGCGCATGCACGGACGATCCCAGCCCACGTGCCATACATTGCAGGACCAAGCGCTGGCGAAGCAGCTTTGAACATTCGCCTGGTCATGTGGTACCGCAGCAGTGAGGCTCCGAGCCAGCGCCGCTATGGTAGCTAGCCACCATTGCGCAGCTGCGAGGCCTCTGGCCAGCGGACCACGTGGTGTGACGTCACGCCTGCCACGCTAGAGCTCCGGCGGCTGAAGGTCAATGAGACGCGACGAATGAACTTGGAAGATATAGCGCGTCAGAGAGTTTACGCTCTAAAAATCAAATATAATGTTTTTAATTCACCGCATAAAGGTGTAGAGGAGAATTCCCGTTCTCTTGCACTAATCAAACCAGCGCTAGAACGTGTAAAGTTCATAAAATGCCCAGCCATCTTCTTTGACAAATATGTTAACAGAAAACTTTTTATCCACGGGGTCTGCAAGAAACTTAACATGACTTGCTTCCTCCTGTAAAAATGCCGCGACATTATCGACGAACAAGCAATACGAATTCGTTATTGCAACGTATTTCAGAATCGATGACCATGATGGAATTACGCAAGAAATTCCGCTTTGATATAACGCAAGTACACTCTGTCAAATAGCTTCAGCTGTATTTCATTGTACGAATACTACAACTGCGATTGCTGGAAACTTGTATACTTTTGTGTCTTTTAATTCCACACAATCGACGCTAAACATTTGTTTCATACGTTTCAGGCAGCACAAGAGTCGCAAAAATACTTCTTTCCTATGCATAGCTGCAGAGGCAAAAATATTCATAATATCTCCATAAACATTTAGCTTAAGAAACCAACTTTATAAACCTGTTATCTGCGTTTTTCTGTTTATTGACTGGATACTTTATATCTAAACGAGAAAGGCGCTTAGAAGCATTTTAGTATTGTACGATACCATGAAACCAGTTATTTTTTGCAGGACAACTTTGGTGCGGATAGAAAGTAACAAAAACAAGAACCGAAACTAAATGACCTACATTTCGTCGTATGCCATCTGGCGAAAGGCATCGAGACTAAGCGAGAAAAGAAAAAAAGGACACCGCAGCCGGGATCGAACCTGCGAACTCGCGGTTGCGTTATCAGCGATTTTGATCTCTCGTCGTCCAACGCGCTCGGCTATCGCTTCAACGCGTTTCTGCGGACGAAAACCCAGTTTATATATCTGCCACAATGAATTCCGCGACCTTGTCATGAAAACTGCGGTTTTGGAACAACTTTTTCGCCATTCGAAGAGTTGCTGCTGCAACCAGGTGATAGCTGAGTCATTGAAGTTGATAAATCCCCGGGAACTTACCAATCGATGCTACTGTTTCGTCGCAAATCGCATTTTTGTGGCCAGAAAACCCTCCTAAATTTGACCGTTTCCATAGGCTCCCATACTTAAAACTTCGCCCGCAATTTGGAACGGGTTTTTGGACGTAAATAATGTTGCTGCTTCCATGACATGTCGGGATGGTTACGTAGAGCCTATTTCCTCGGGAACTTAGTGAAAGATGGCTTCTACCATTAGTTATTCGCGAAAAACGACGCTCTCCCATAGAAAACGCGCATGTTTCCAAGGGCGACCGCTAGAGGCGCTGTTCGGCGATGTCCCTAATTCCTGGACATGCTCCCCGAAGGGACTCGTGAGGAAATGCGAATGCATTTCGCGCGCGCTTCCCTCCATTTATATATACGTGCGAGCGAGCGGACGGGAGTGTGGGGCGCAGGGAGGAGAGAGAGCGAACGGCGAGAGAAGGAGCGGCGAAGCACTGCACCTACCCTCTGCTACACTCTCCACACACGCGGGAGCTCCGCCGAGCTTCCGCGATGCGAGCGCCCTCACACACCAGAGCGCGCTCCTCCTCTCCACTCACTCTCCGCTACTCCGCCCGCACCACCTACTCCGGTTGCTAGGGGGCGAGGATAAGCGCGCGCGCCCGCAGCTGTTGCTATGGGAGAGGGAGTGAGAGCGGAGAGATAAAAAATTACACCATCTTCCGCTAAAGGGAACCATGCGTAGATGTGAAGCAGCGGGCGCTAACGCTTACACCGGCGGCGGCGTTGACGCTGGCGCTCATCGCAGCGTTGCGCAGGAGAGAAAACTGGGGATGTGTAAAGCACGCAGCGATGGAGTGGTGTTTCCTACTGGAACATGCCAATCGCTGCTAATGTGCAATGAGAGACAGAAGACTCCGACTGGACACAGAGACTCGCAGTCCGCTTTTAGTTAACGCGTACGCTGCGATTTTTTATTGTTCAACAACGCACAGGAGAAATCTCCCACCGGCACCACCTTGGAGGTCAAGATCCATTGCCATATATACGGGGTGGCCAGTGAACGGTTGTGCAGCGCGAGCAGTCGGTTTTTTCAACCAAGAAACTCGCTAGCAGACGCTGCCTGTGTCGGCGTCGCGAGGCGAGAGAGGGGGGGGAGCGTAGGAGAGGAGAGAGAGGGGGGCGCGTATGCGTAGTGGGAGTGTGGACGCTGCGGGCAGAGATGCCTAGAGAAGAGAGGGCCAACTCGCCCAACAAGCCACTCTTCAGAAGAGAGGGAGCGTACGAGAGGAGAGAGAGGTGGGACGCGCATGTGCAATGGGAGTGTGGACGCCGCGGGCAGGGATGCCTAGAGGAGAGAGGGGGAGCGTAGCAGGGGAGAGAGGAGGGGAGGCGCATGCGCAGTGAGGGTGTGGTTGCTGCGGGGAGGGATGCCTAGAGGAGAGAGAGGGAGAGAGGAGGTTTTTATTTTTATTCTTTTTAAAGGGTTCGCGCATGCGCAGTAATGGTGGTCACGCCGCACACCACCACCACCGGATTAAGCTTCGCCATAAGATGCTTCACATCTAACATCTGCCGGCGCTTACCTCCTCAACCTATCCTCCTCCTCCTCGGACAACGCTGGACAACGCTGGACAACGCCGGATGCCTGACATAGCCCGACTATGAAATGCATTCGCATTTAAAATTACTGTGGGGTTGTCACGCCTCGTTGTGGCCTGTCAGCCTACGCATTGTTAACGACGAACCTGTCGTCCGGGGGGACTCAATGCCACTGGAAAGGAGGAGCGCTACCGTACTGCCTTACCGTATTTGCGTATCGTATTTCCGTAACTTGCTAAAAGACCCCACTAATATCTGGGGTTTTACGTCCGAAAGCGACGATATGATTATGAGAGACGGTGTAGTGGAGGGCTCCGGAAATTTAGACCATCTGGTGTTCTCTAACGTGCACTGACATCGCACAGCACACAGGGCTCTTGCATTTCACCTCCATCGAAAAGCGACCGCCGCGGTCGGTATCGAACCCGCGACCTTCGGTTCAGCAGCCGAGCACCGTAACCGCTAGACCACCACGGCGGACTAGCAGCGTGTTGTGGCCCTTTATTAGTTTATGCGGAGCGGACAACATCGTCCTGCCGTAAGTACAATTAATCTTGTTTTCTATTCCATTTGTTTACTACGAATCGGTAGAACCGATGTGAAAGGAAGCTTGTACTGTCAATAACTAACTAACTAACTAACTAACTAACTAACTAACTAACTAACTAACTAACTAACTAACTAACTAACTAACTAACTAACTAACTAACTAACTAACTAACCACCTAACTAACTAACTAACTAACTAACCAACTAACCAAATAACTAACCAACTAACTAACTAACTAACCAACTAACTAACTAACCAACTAACTAACTAACTAACGGACTGACTAACCAACCAACTAACTAACTAACTAACTAACTAACTAACTAACGAACTGACTGACTGACTAACTAACTAACTAACTAACTAACGAACTGACTGACTGACTGACTAACTAACTAACTAACTAACTAACTAACTAACTAACTAACTAACTAACCAACTAAACTAACTAAATAAAACCACACCTAAGCTCTTTTTTGAGAATGGAGACAAAACGCTAGAGACGCGTCTGCTGTGCAATACGCCACGGGCACGTTAAAGGGACCGACAACTGATTTTTCTCGACCCATTTTTTTACGGTGCGACAGAAAGCTCACCCTTCGTAGTGTTTGTAGTGGCAGTAGTTAGTCCCAAAAGCACGTAGTGATTTTACAAGCAGTATTTTTTTTACCTGAAAGGCTCTAAACACACATGTACCTTTCCTCCAGCAACGCTGAGAATTGATAGCGATGCCGCCAGCCCTTCTCGCGATGTGTGAAAGCTGTCGTCGTTCTGCTTTCGCAGGAGTTCCTGTAACTATGCTTAACCACCTTTACTTTGAGCTTTTCAACTATTTTTGAAAATAACAACCTGCTACAATGAGATGACGTGGCATTATACACCTTCCTTGTATTTATACCGCGTTGTGTGCGCCTGCGCCCAAGGTTGCCTGACAGGGGCGTAGCCAGAAATTTTTTCGGGGGGGGGGGGGGGTTCAACCATACTTTATGTATGTTCGTGCGTGTGTTTGTATGTGTGCGTGTATATATACGCAAGCAAAACTCAAAAATTTCGGGGGGGGGTTTGAACCCCCCCCAACCCCCCCCCCCCCCCCCTGGTTACGCCACTGTTGCCTGAGTCTGTGTAAAGGGTGGCTTGTACCTTCGGCGTTACTCTCTCGATATACGAGCCGAGCCAAGTCACCGAAAACGTCACTACGCATATGCACGGCCGCACCGAGTAGCAGTGCGCATCATTTCTGAGACGAAGTGTAGGTAGCAAAATTATGACGCTCAAAAATTTTAGCGACCTGCAAACTGGTTGCACGGTTGCATGAACAAGCTGAAAAGTTGCTCAAGAGGAGCATGGAGCAAGAGGAGCATTACGTCAAGCGAAGGCAGCGCCGCTTTAATGCAGACTACTAACGCAGACGTGTATGTACATTTTTATGGAGTAATATCTGCTAATATAAAGAAACGAACAGTATTTCAATACTAACAAAAATATCGTCGACCGCGTACAGCAATCAACGGTCACGTGGCCAGGTACATTGGTTCGTTCATGTTTCTGCCGCCAGAGGCGCCAAAAATCATTTTTCACGACTTTCAATGAAGAAATAAAAATATAAATCCACCTCTCACGAGAAAAACAGGGTTGGTTTGAGTCAATGCAGCGGACAATCTTTCCATGAACGGAGTCATCTCATTTCATGTTCTGGGCAGTTGTCGGTCCCTTTAAAGAATACCATGCCGGTGGTCGAAATTACCCAAAGTCCTCCACTCCACCTTGCCTCATAGTAATATCGCGGTTTTGGCACACGAAGTCTCAGAAATTGTACTCAATGCGAATGTCAGATTGAAATCATTAATGAACCCCTGGTGAAAGCGCCAATATCCAGTTGACCTCGGCTGATACTGTGTTAGAGTTTTACCAAGCCCGGCGTGACAAAGTGATGACGTCAGTATTTTGGTCCAAGTAGAATGACGTCATAACGCGGAGTTCACAGGCTTTCCTCCACACGCTTTTCCCTTTCGAACTTCTTTTTTTATACATTAACGCATGTCATGGCGAATACCAGGGCGAAGCTAGGTTGCAAGAGAAAGTTTGCGTGGAAAAGGATGCGCGGATAAGACGTTTCCGAGAGCGAGGGTGGCGTGTTGTAGCGGCGATGCCGTCTCCGGTCATGCAAAAAACGGTACACCGGCGCGGCAGCAAGTCTTCTCGTTCGTCGAAGAGCGCACGCACGTAATAATCATATTGTGGTTTTGGCATATAAACACACCAAGGTTATTATTAATGATGGCCTACGCCGGTGAAAAGTGCAACGCGGCATGTGCGGCATAACAAGCTCCCGGACCGCTGCTTCCCATAACACCCAGTCTCGTAGTGCTGGGGATACTCAGATTTTAGCAGCGAGGCTGTCCGACGAACCAAAAGACTATCATCACCGTGTGCCACAGAAATTAAGTAAATCTCACCACTGGTCCACTAAAAATGAGGAAGGCAACAGTTTTAGCCCAACAACAATTGCCTGCGAAGCGACGGCGGCGAGCCGAACACCCCGAGAATACTATTTTCATTGTTATTTATTTATTTATTTATTTATTTATTTATTTATTTATTTATTTATAGGTACTGCGACCTGGTACCAGATCTTGGCATGGTGGATATACATGAAAATGTACAAGCAGTTTAGCACGTACAATTTCACAGCAATAGCAGGAATTCTTCAAATATTTGTAAGAATTCAATAAACACTGCTAACGAACCAATAAAGTTACACAAACACAAATTCATAACATATTCAGATATTTTTCAAACATTGCTAAAGACTATCTAACGGGAAAGGCAACGGCGGCTGCGAGAAGACCCCGAAGCGATGGAAGCCCTACGTTAGCGACGACGCACCCTTAGATCTACGAGGGGGGCGAACGTTTCGTTTCAGCGCGAGGCTCTGTCTCTGCAGTTTGGACATCTGGATTGTGTCTGTAACTGTATGTAGTTTAACTCGAACCTGTCTGCGCTGAGAATCAACGTAGAAGCAACCTAGCATCACCTAGCTAAAGCCTAGCAACGACCTAGAAGCAACCTAGAAACAACCTGCATCACCTAGCTAAGGCCTCGAAACAACCTAGAAGCAACCAGATTAATTTTCAGAATCTCGCAGTTTTGCTGTGTCAAGTCTTGCGCGGCTTAGTGCAAGCTTTGTCAATTTTGAATAATCTAATTTTTCCCTGTTTTTACACTCCCAGTGCTAAAGCATCGGAAGTAACACATTATCATTTGCCATTTCGCATTCGTGCTCAACCACTCATAATGAACAGCGTAACCGCTTATGTCATATGCCGTCTGCCTCACATTTTCTGCCGAATACAGTCTATTGTCACGTTGTCGTGACGTCGACGAAGGCAGCAGGCGACGTGTCTAAGATGAAACTGTTTATTAGGCCGTCGAACATTCTAGTCTTATCTCTGGTCGTCGCGCAAGCTCTCGAATAATCTTGGGTGTTCGCGTCTTGCGCGCAATCTTAACAAAATGATCTACTAGAATCGTGAACCTTCTCGAACACTGCAAGCACTGTTTGTTCACAGTCTTTGTGGGCGTAAACCGAATACAGTAAAAGTGAAATAAGAAACGCCGGTAAACGGAAAGTAAGATTACAGCAATACACGCTGGCACTGATAGCGGCGAACAGAGCGTCGGCCGTCGATCAACTGAACATCGTTGGAACGCGACCATTGTCACGCGCGTTTCTTATTTCACTTTTACTGTATTCGGTTTACGCCCACAAAGACTGTGAACCTTCTCGAACACTGCAGGCACTGTTTGTTCACAGTCTTTGTGGGCGTAAACCGAATACAGTAAAAGTGAAATAAGAAACGCGCGTGACACTATAATCGACGCTGAGGTTGGAGCTAAACTTTATTTTAGGAGCAATTAAAATATAGTGTTGCTGCATCATCACGAAAAGTGCAATAGAAGCGCATGCATAATTTGCAGTGCAGTATGGCACTTGAAATATAGTAAGTGCAAGTAAGCAATTCTATAGCGCAATGCAGTTTATAGTGAAATTAATTTCTATTCTGATGAATTGAATAGAACTAGGAATTGCTGTAGTAGCGAAATGTCTACACTCACATATATACCCATAGAGAAGAGTAGAGAACCCAGCCAGGATAGCCAGCGTAGTCATGTCGCCGAGTGCGTCCACCACTGATGTGGCCACATTGTCCGGGTTGATGTGGCAGCGGTTAGAATACGCGACCACCAGTACCATCACCGTTCCTGCGTTTAAAATGGAACAGATGAAATCAAGTCACATAGTCGCATACACATTCTGTAACCATCAGTGGTATGGCCACTTCACCATTCGCGTACCAGCGTTTATTAACGCCATTGCCTGCTGTGCATCTAATTTAATAATTCTTCCCAGGCAGGCTATTACAATCTATGAGACAACATTCATTAGTCACCTGAATTTCTCTATCCCGCAAAAGTTCATGGATCGGATACTTAAACGTGTGCTTGTTTTACAAGATTTTCAGACGATGGAATCATTCGTAGTACGCACAAAGCTTGAAGAAGTTAATGGTCTAGGACTGCGCGCACAAGGAGGAGGTGGAATAAACTTTATTGAGAACCAGCGGTTTGAATGGCGCGGCCTGAGCCTCCCGCGTGGGACCACTCAATTTTTTCAACCATTCATGCATTAAAACTGTTTTTCTTGTTTTACAGATGTTCAAGCAGGTTGCAGGAAATGTTGCAAAGGTAGCGCTTGTCACGCAACCCGTGTTCATTTATGCTCCGAATTCTCGAACTCAACGCCCCATTCGCGAGCTCAACGCGAATGGGGCGTACACATTCTCGATGAACGCGAGAGCAAGTGATTACTCTTAAGTTTGCGACGGCACATCAACAAAGAGCCGCACCTATGGATCGGATTTCGAGGACCGACGACTGTGCTCGCAATTTTCATTTTGTTCAGACGGTTACATTTTGTAAAGCGCAATCTTTGGTGTCTACAGAAAAGTGTATCCGTGTCCGTGTGTTGTGGCGTACCGAAAGCTAGCAAATGCAAACACAAGTCCACCAATGGATTCAGAGTGGTTTATTTATAGGAAAGTACACAGACCACGTACAGGTGACGCGGGACTCGATGCAAAAAGAGAGCAGAGCAGTACACTTGTAGACATGTTAATTACACCACGAAGAATACAGATTTACAGAGGAAATGTATTGCAGTCAGTTACGATTGCTATTGCATGAATGGCGTAACGGCGGCTCGGCAACGCTTAGGCCAGGTCAGTATTTGTGTAGGGAAGGCTCGGCTGCGCACCCATTCTGAATTACTTTCATTTAGCGCGTTGGATGCGCAATTCGCATATATTCACGTGAAGCTTCAAGCTGCGTCATCCAAATTTGTATTGCTTGTTTTGTATCAAGAAGTCAAGTTGAGGATTGGTATATGTAAAGCAATGCGTAGTATGTCTTCCGGATACGCAGCATGTAACGCTAGCCTGCAAGACATATAATCGTCTATTTTCAAGAGAAATACAAAATATTCACTGCATGGTGCTATGCAGAAAGGTTTGCATAAATAACGGAAGAATACATTTAGACAATGATAAAATTTGCTGAATAAAATAACATTCTCATGTTACGTTTACTTCAGTTCCACAACAAGTATTAACTGATCAAAACTGTGAATAGTTGAATAGTGGTGCAACTTGGGGTGTCATTGAACCATCCTAACTGCAGCCCTGGGTGTTTTTTCTACACGTGGCCCGATGCAAAGCGCAATAATAGACATTAATTTCTGATGGCCTCGAAAAAAGGAATCAATGCAAAAGTGTGTGGGAGTGCTTCGTCAAATGCATTTATATTGCAGAGTATTCTTTCAACAACAATGACGTTTAAACAATGACCTTCAAAGGTCAATGGAACATCAAAAAAAAGTGCACGTTAAACAGCAATTCTCTGGCAACATTATTGCAGAATGAAACAATATTCCCCAGACACATCTTTGAGCCAAGTGCTTCATTCCCAACACATGCTTTAGTAGTACCTCTCACGGAAAAAAATGTCGCATTTTGGCTGCGGGTCACCATTTCTTTGTGTGTGGATTGGTTCCTTTCTCTGAGAGTGCTGCGCCAGCCATTTAATTTGCAAATAATCTTCCGCGAATTTCTGCAACAAGAAGGAGCTGCTGTATTATACGATTGAATGTTGCAAGTGACCCGATTCTTATACTACAAAACAATTTTTACTGTACTACTCCTTCCGACCCAGATATAAGCCACCCTGCTGGCATTAAGAAAACAAATTGCCGTTATATCAAGACTTTAGCGTTCTGGCCACAAGTGGAGAACACAGAGGTTAAAATAAATTACCAATTTCTAAATTACTTTCACTACGCAGTCGAAAAAACGGCAGACGTTCAGGAGAAGATGGAAGTTTTAAAAAAATCGTGAACACGAGGTGTCGCTGGAGCCATCCCGTGTTCACGATTTTTTCTCTACGCAGCTGTGATACAAGCTTCACCCTTGTTTCAACATGTGACAATGTGGGAAACAAAATGATTCATGTGTGCAACAAGAATTATGACCGAATATTGCTGCAGCGGTCAAGAGTTTAAATTTGGTCTTGTTGCTTCATTGCTTAAAGTAAGGGCATAAGAACATGACATATTCATGCGGACAGAGACGGATTAACAGTTACTTTGTTGTTTGGTCCATCCCTGTCCATCCCTGTTTCTTTGGTAATGTGATACTTTGTGATCTTTGCATAAGCCGTACTAAAGCAGCAGTATTATGGTTCCATAAAAATAACTTGTAAAATATATTCTACATAACTTACATGAGGAGCAGTTTTTCCAGCCAGTGCAAGCGCGACGCTTAATATTCGCCAGAAAAAAAATTAGCGAACAATGTATATATCGATGCAATAAAAATATGAGCGTCGTCAATTGGCTGGAGCTTCGAACTCTCTTTATGCAGTGCTCAGAAATTTCACAACAAATATATGTGTCATATTGACTGGCACAAGATTGTTCAAGAACACCGTTTCTAAACATTTACCTAGCATACCACACATTATAAAACAGAGTCAGGCACCTTCTTGCAGCAAGCTTTTTGATCATCCATAAGAAAACATTATTTACGGTTGAACTCGAGGAATAGGAACTCCACTGTCTCACAAGATGCATCCGGCACAGAAGATTGTTCGAATGCCGTCCTGCATTAGAAAATGAAAATATATTATGAGGCTGCACTACATTTTGTTAGTTATGTCCTGTGCACCACAGAATAGTTATTAGCAGCATATTTTGTTGGAGAAAATCAACTGAGAGTAAGGGTGGGCTGAAGGAAACATCATAGACACTGTGAATATAATGCGTACTCTTGTCAAAAGTCCGAACACTTCTGAATACCCCCCTCCCCCCCCCACCACATGGAAAGTAAGATGCAAGCATTTCTGAATGCAATTCTTTCTGTTCTTCATATATTGTGAGCTCAAAATCATTGATTATTGCAGCATCAACTAGTCGTATACGCTCATTCTCGGACAAACAGTTGTGCTGAAACAAAAGTTATGATCATTTTGGGCTTTATGAATAATTATCTTTCCGGAGAGGAATTGCTTCACTTATTCAGCAGAAGTATTGCAGCTGACCTATTCATATAAAATGTCTAGATACAATTTTTTATACTCACTCCTTTGTCCAGAACAACCCCTACAGCTCCGTTCACCATTTGTGACACTTATCCACCATTCATAACCTATTTTATGTGATGAAGAGCATGCGTTTTCAAATGTACTAAAGCTAAGTTATTGAAGTGCATCTCTGTTTCTTTCTTTACCTAATATCATTCGTACCTACCATACTAATATACTTTACCTACTAT
>JALIZH010015065.1:0-124062 GCA_030522465.1 Rhipicephalus appendiculatus
GCGCCGTGCGTTGCAGCCCCCCACAGACACTAGCGCCAGAGTTCCGTCTAGTGTATTTATAGGAAACTCTATGGGCAGCATTACTGGCTGCGCAGAGTTTACTAAAAACTTGTTGCAGGGCGAATTGGTGAATACGTTACGACATCTTCATTTCAGCGCTAAAAAAGACAAACACATGAGAGACAACCGGACAAGCGCTACTAATAACTGTTTTATTGCAGTGGGCTGCAACGAAATATGTACCATTATAGTGACGCACAGACGAACCAAGTGCTTATCTAGAAAAGACCACTTTTGAACTCTGGGAGGCGTACAATATTGGAAAAAACGGAAGTGATTGTGTAAGCGACACGTTCATCTCATGTTATTAAAGCGAGATAAGGTTTATTTATTAATTTTTTTTTGCAATAGGCTAGAAAGGCAGGCGAGTCGGAAACGATGCCCATATCTTTGTATTGTTCACGTTGATTTTCCAAGTAAGGAAGGTATTTCGATGCAAAAGGTGCATAGCCTGATAAGCGGTTTTCTCTGTAGATACGCTTTCGATTCGTCGGCGCATCACTGTGCTGTATATATCATTGCAACCCATTGCAACAACCCATTGACAGAAACCAGTTTTAGGGCTAATACGAAGATGTCGTCATTCACAGAATTTATATACCGCATTGGGCAAAGATAGGCGTGGGGATCGCTCGCTGTTGTGCCGTATCACACCGACACGGTCTTGAACGAGTTAGTGGCGCCTGCGAATACAAAACAAGAAAAAAAGCGAGCGACTCCCAGGCGACAGCAAGCGGGCCCAGACCCCGAGCGAGTGTGTATCCTTCGCCCGCGTCTCGTGCGCAGCTGTGGCCGCTTCTTATTCCAACAACGCCGGCCGCGGCTGCTGCTGCTGCTGCTGCTGCTGTTGCTGCTGCGGCGTCGCTTGTCAAATGCACTCCAAGAGCGCGCCGGCGGCTTGCAAACGCGAGCCCTCCAAAGGGCCTTGAGAGAGCCTTTGGGGCTGTGGTAAGCTCGCCCTTGTGTTGCCGGAAGAACGGCGGTCTCCTCTTGTATGCCCTACGATCCGCAAGAGTGGTTATATTTCAACGTTCCATTCAGGTAATGTCTTCAGTTTTCATTGTTCTTTCTCATGGTCGTACTTGACAATAGCATGAGTACGTGTTGAGTCAACAAGTACGAAGGCATTTAGAAGTGCTTCCCCTGGGGCTAGTTGGTATGGCACTGCGAAGTGAAACGACGCACTGCACAGATGAATGACAAAGGAACCCGAAACGGACAAGGAGCGCGAACTTATTGACTTATTGTCCGTTTTGTGTTTTTGTGTCATTTCGTCTCCATTCGTCTATGCAGCGCATCACTTCACTTCGCAATATCAAGGCAAGAGTATTGACCGAAGTTTGCAGCTGTATTGGGCGGAACCAACAAGCCCTGGACCGTGAACGCTTGTCAGTTAAGTCTTCGCTGTCGTGCTGTTTTCTGAATTTGTTTTCCCGCCGCGGTGGTCTAGTGGTTATAGTGCTTAACCGTACCGTAGGTTGCGGGATCGAATCACGGCCATGGTGGCCACATTTTCGATAGAAGCGAAAATACTATAGAGGCCCGTGTACTTAGATCTAGGTGCACGTTAAAGAGCCACAGGTGGTCGAAATTCCGTCCACTACGGCGCCTCTTATAATCATATAGGGGTTTTGGGACGTAATACGTCAAAAATAATTAATCTTAATTTGTCTCGTTTTTCCTGTGCATTTATTTACTTATTTATCCGAACGTCATCACTTGCTCTATCTTTCCTTCCACTATTAATTTTTCTTATATGCTTGCTGAACACATAGACCAATGGAGTAGTGAGGCGCCCTTTTAATCCGCGCACAGCAACCTATCTGTAACAGAACATAGGAACGGTAATTGGAGATCCTCGGCAGAGGCGGTCGACCTGCACTGCACATAAATCGACTGTTACTGCTGATTATAGTGGTGATAATGGTGGCCGTGATGATGGTGATTATGAGAGGATGCTGATGATTTAATTATTCGTGATGTTGCCGAACGAAGTCTACAATGTCACAACTCAGTTTCACACCAAGGAAGATTAAGAAAACGTGGTCAGTGCAATGACCAGGAAACAACGTGTTTCTTGGCAATCCAAGTGCGTAAGCTTGTACGATGAGCAGTGGAAGTTATACACGCCACCGCTTAATTAGTGGGATATCTAAGCAAGTGAGAAGAGCCGGCATCTCTCAAGATCTCATTAACCCCACTTCTACTCAGCCGTGATCCAAAGGATTTGGACGTATCCGCTAAAATTTTGCTCAGCCGCACTCACTCGAACTCAGGCTCACTTGTCTGCTTCAAACAGAGTGAGCCTGGTGGAGTTGTCTCGTGAACGATTTTTAGAACCAATAGTCTATTGCGACAGTGCATTTACAAAGTAGATGGGCCGAATGGACCACAGCTACATATTCTTTGAAGGCTTATGGCTTGGAGCCAGTTGGTACTCCATACCTTCAGCAACGTGAAGCGCAATACTTTTGGACGAAGGACGAAATAGACACGGACAGGCGCTAGTCACGGATAGCGCCTAGTCACGGATAGCACCGGCCTCTTTCTCTTTGTCCTTCGTCCAAAAGTATTGCGCTTAATGGTGCTGAAACAATTGTTAGTTGCCGTTGTTCTTCGGACAGGAAACTGTTCACGGGCGCTCACTTCAACAAAATTTTATTAGCGAAAACGCTGGAAATATATACACATGATAGCAAGCAGCACACCACAGTACAAACGCGCAACTTATTGCGTTACAGCCAGATACTCGATATCTTGTTAAGTGGGTGCAACAGCACACCTCAGCACAAACTCACAACCTATTGCGTCACAGCCAGATACTCGATTTCTTTTTTAGTGAGCGCAACAGAAGGCATGCTAACACAGAGGTCGCCCAGCAGTTGCATTTGATTAGCCTCGATGATTTCGTGTGTTAGCTGCTGACGATGTTTTGCGACAACGGTGTACTTTTCAAATTCCGGTTTACAACCACAATCTCTACAGTGAATACCCAGATGGCCTTGAACAGCTGTGTTTACATGATAGTGATGCTCCTAGCTCATTCAAGCACCTGCCCGTTTGTCCAACATACTTCTTGCCGCAAGACAACGGGATAAAGTAAAAAAACGGCCACAGCACATGCTACGAATTGCCTCCTATGTTTGGTTGTGCAGCCGCTCCTTTGTGCGGTTTGAGCATTCACACGTTTACAGAGCACTGAAAGCTTTTCTGGGGCAGTAAACACAACCTTGACGTCAACCTTATCACCCATCTTTTTCAAATTGTGTGAAATCTTATGTAGACAGGGGAGCACCGCGACACGCTTTGTGTCCCTGGCTGCACAGTTTGCTGGTGCTTCACATCCCTGCTTAATGGTCCTAAGCATTTTTTTCCGCCACCGAAACCAGCACATGATCAGGGATATCAGCGCTTATCAGACGGGAAGCCTGCTGATAAGCGCTGGGATCCCTGATCATGTGCTGGTTTCAGTGGCGGAAAAAAATGCTTAGGACCATTAAGCAGGGATCTGAAGCACCAGCAAACCGGACAAAGCCTTATTTACCTAACAACCTACCTTGCCGAAGCGTTCGGAGATGCATATAGGGTCACGGGATCAGATCACGTGTTGAAATCTGGGCCCTTATAGAATGGAGAACTGCGTTCCATTTTTCTAGTTTTCAGTGCGACAGCACTCTATATGGAACGAACAAAACAAGCGAGCTCGACATGTAACAAAAAAAAAAATGGGGAGGGGGGGGGGGGATAAAAGGAACACCTGGTGTCCCGCTCTATTACATGTGATCTCAGTGAGACAGGCGGCCACGCTGGGAATGCTGTTGTAACAAGACCGTAACCGGCACTTTTTGTATTAGGATAAAGCATCACCAATACTTATATATGAAGGTACAACGGCGGCTTTTTGTACTGTGCTTGGGCGAAGCCTCAGATCGTGGTTTACACTGGGAATCGTTCACAGCAGCCCGAATTACATACATGATCTTCATCACAGGACTCACGCTTGATTTCCGTTCGACAGAGCAGCAGGTCAGTGATTGCTTGTCTCTCTCTTTTTTTTTTTTTTTACGTGAGGAGGATCGTGCGAGCAGTGTCGTGACTTTAGAATACATCTATGAGCAAGACGGTTTATATCATGCTGTAAGTTAACAATATGCAGTAAGATTGATAACTGGGCAAGTTAATATGTATCCATATTTAAACTTTTTAGGCGCGCACAAAAGACCAGGCCAAGGAAGATAGACACACGAGCGCTAACTCTCAACTATTTATTTCTGAAAGGAACTATACATATATGTACCCAATAACCAGCACAGAGCATGTGCGGCGCAAATCATGTGACACACTCTCAGAAGGGCTAAACAGAATTTAAAAAGACGAACTCCTTATCTGTTTGAGCAACCGAAGGTTGACTAATGCATTCTTTTGCACATCTATTTATATAAAAAGCTTCCGTAACTTCACGTGTTAGTTTATCTTTATCTGCAAACAAAATATCGGTATCATGAAAAACGGGGTCGCAATGGCATGATTTACAATGATCAGACAAGTGCGACAACTTTTTAACAATATGCGACAACATTTTTCGAAGGTTATTCATAGGGACAGCCAAAGTGTCAACCGTTCGGCTTCTCAAAAGTCTCTACATGTGCTTGGTGCATGTACTTTCGTGGACTACTTGAAAAATTACCGGACTATATGCTAGACATTTATGAAAATACCGTGTTACGTGGTGATCGTATATACGCATTACTTTTCGTTTAATTTTTACTTATTTTCGGCCGAGTCTTCGTGATCCTTTTCTTTACTTCCCCATCTTCTTTCATCTTTCGCTCCTCCTATCTTCATTTGCTTTATCTCCTGCCCTCTCCCGAAAAAGAAGAGAGAGAGAGATACTCCCGAAAGAGAAGGCAGTCGTTGTGCCCCTCTAGGTGGCAGTTCTCAGCTTGATCTCCCCCTATTTCCTCTGTGTCCTTGTGCAATAGTGTACGCACTTCAGATAATAATAAGAATTATTCTTCCAGTCCTCATCACCATCATCACGTTTTCTTTTTGTTTGTACACCTCACGAAGTTCAAGCAGTAAACTTGAACCATTCTATGAATGGGTATTCGCACCTCGACAAATCCCGTGAATGGCGCTAGGCGTAAAGTTTTAGTTTTAGTGTGTGTTGCACACGATTAAAAAAAGAACTTTCGAAGGCCCACCATTTAGCTCAGCCTCACTTGACGCAGAATCTGACGTGCCCGTTGACTCTCTCACATTCTGAAAGCATTCTATTACTGTAAGCGGATGTTGGTGTTTCGCTTGGGTGTCTGTATAAGCTAACCTTGAAGTAATATGTTTATCAATCTAGTAATAATCTTTTGCAACCTAGTCCATTTATTGTGCTCCTTCCCTATCATACAGAATAATTATAGTAATCTCAGCTTAATGACCGTGTTCCTTAGTCAGTCGTCTGTGACTGGCAAGTCCACTTCGCGCCACTGACTTCTGCTACTTAAGAAATGCTAATTACGGTCTTCAAGCTTTATAATTTAGGGGATCCACAATCGGGAACAGCATCACTAATAAGGCAAAGGTAGACGCGTCTGCACAGTTCCTGATTCATATAAAATATTCATTCCCTATGATTTTTCAGTTAGTTTTCCCTAACCCTTGACCCATAAGTGACATATGTAATAGATTGATCTTGTATTATCTGACATTTAGTTTCCAAAGGGACGTATAACCCTAATTCCGCGTTGTTGTACACCAGTGAATACCTAATATCATGTTACGTTACATATTCATGCATGTCCATTGTTTTGATTTTATGAATGCGTGTTGCGAAACATTTTAGTTTCGCGCACTTTTTTAAATACTTTTTCACGTTACTGCTTTGCATGTGGAGGTCCCGGTAAAGGGGATAAATTACATCGTATTGTCCGAGAGAGTCTGTAATAAGCTTCGTATTTCAAAGTTATTGGCCACTCGAACAGCAATGCTTACAGCCATAGCGAAGGGGGGTAGACTGTTCTTAGCGAAGAAAGCTGGGGTTGCCCTGACAGTGCTTTACTGTTATCTCTTTTTTTCACGCAGCATGCAGTCCTTGTCGCTGAGCCCCCCCTGTACGATGAACGTCGCAGCATGGACGTCATGGTTGCCAACTTTCGCAGGGCACCACGAAGTGCGCGGCTCAGCATGTGCAACGTCGCTCATCGATAAAGCTCGCCATTGTCAGGAAGGGTGAAAACAACTTGCGCTCGAAAGCTCGCGCGTTCCTGCTGTCGTTAGCGCAAATCCAGCGAAAAGATATCGCCCAACATCCGAAGTGAACAAAACAAACCAGCCCGCAGCAGTTAGCGCGTTGCGCCTTCACAAACACTCCAAGTGGTAATGGTCGACGACAGAGGCCAGCTTCGGGCTCACCTCAAAGATTGGTGCAGTTGTTACATTTTTACGTTTTAGTTTGCACGTTCCTGCTGTAACGTGCTAGGTTATGTGCACGGAAGCCCACCCGTACTGACGGCCTTTGGATTTAGATACTCATCGGGTTCGATAGCCTTCAACTTCATCTGAGAGGTCAGCAGTCTTCGCGCCCACTGCAGGGTCCACAAGTCACGCGAGTGTGTGTGAGTGAATCGCAGCTTGATCGTCAAAGAAAACGTGTTTCAGGAAGCAAGAACTCCATGTGAAGAGAGCATATAACAAGCTATTGGATGTGTGCGTTCAGATAGTTCGAACTTCTTCGCTCAACGCAATGCAAGCACTGTCGCTCTCTCCGACCACCTTGCTTGTAACATGTAGACGAACCATATTTGAACTTTAGTTCATAATTGCAGAAAAAAGGTGCAGCCTACCAGCCCGAACTTCTAAAAAAATTATAGCTCTGTAGACTTCCATTGTTGAAAAACGCTCATCTTCCTCAGGACCACAAGTATTCGTATTCGACCGTCAGTATTCAGTTACTACTGCGCAACTTACATTCATGTCCCTCTGTGGGTGAGCAGCCACACGCTAAGAGGAGCAACAGACGGCGACGGTCTTTCCAAGATCATGCACGAAACCCACGATGCGGCTGCTTCCTGCCGAGTAGAATAGCGACAAAACCTCGGACATAACCCTTCTCGGGTTCTTGGAAGGCGTCAGAGCAAGTCGGAAACGGCAGTACAGGCGTAAAACGTGCTGACAGGCCACCGTCGTCATGGAAACAACCGACGGTACCCTGCAAGCCCCGCCTCCCGCGACAGAGACAGTGGTCACCTTCGTACCATCTGACGAACCGGACATGATGTCAATGACCCGCTTGGAGTTGTGGATGGCCTGTACGGGTATCCTCATGTCGTCCCTGGGCTTCTTCTGCGTCTGCCTGGGTCTCTCGTACCGGTTCCTGGTGGTCACCCTCGTGGGTTACGTCATGACACCCGTCGGAGTGGTCGTCTTCGTCGCGTTCCTCTTCCTGTACCAGACGAGTCGTCGAATCAAGTGTCTGGCGGAGCACGGTGCGTCATCGTCGTCGTGGAAGTACGACAGGGTCAGCAGCGACCAGATCGATCCTCGAGACTTGCCGATGGTGGCCGTACGCACGGCGAACGGCTTCAAGACGGTCGTCGCGACGACGGAGCCCGTGGCATCACCACGCGCTCCGGATGTGGTGGCCGGAAGTGGGAACCGCCTTCGCGGGACAGTCACGTGTGACGCTTACAGTGTTCCTTGTGCAACCGCTCTCTCGCAGTTTGCCCTGAGAGTAGTTCGTGTACCAGGCCCGTAGCATGGAATTTTTTTCGGGGGGGGGGGGGGGGGGAGGGACTTGTTGAAGGCCTTGAAAAACACCTATTTCTATTATTTTCCTCGGTAAAACACCCCCTCCATCCGAATTTCAGGGAGGGGGGCCCTAGGGGCACCCCTCTGGCTAGGGCCTGTCGTGTACTATATGTGTATACTATTTGCAACATCAATGTTGGCAAGTGCGCACATGACGGGAAGACTTCGATAACTCTAGCAGTGAAGAATTAATGCAGAGCTCCCGGTTTTTGAGCAAGTGTGTTGATGGTCGTTTCTCAGTCTACAAAGCTAGCCGTCGCATGATTCGGGTGGCTGTACACGGCTCTCAGCCGGGGACCAGGGGTGGCAGCAACAGGATATTTTTACTAGGGGGGGGGCATGACAAGTGGATTCCCTGGGTAGAGTGGGGGGAGGTGCTTTGACTATGTTTCATCTTTGGGGGGGGGGGGGGGCAAGGAGTTCTAGGCGATCATTTCTAACCACCCCTGTGACCACCCCCTTCTCCCTGGCGCCTACCCTGCTGATGACAATGTGAAGCCAATGGGTCGATTCGCATTGGTCATGTTGCAGTGTAAGCGCTCCTCTAAAATTGATGTTTGGACAAGTTTGTACGCCAATGAACCCTCGTGACCTTTTCTCAACGGCTCTGCGTGAAAACCGCAGCGTGGAAACGTTAGTACATCCTGCAATGCCTACCACTTTCATGAACTTTCAAGCTCTCGAAGCCGTGACGACGTCTCGCATTGGTGACTCGAATCCCCAATGCGGGACCTAGTCGCGGCGGTGTCCCGACTCGTCACAACACGAAATCGAGCCTTTGGCATTGATTTACTCAGTAAACCGACCAATCAGAGCCTGCCGGACTTGAAGTGATTGGAGCATAGGCGTGCGCAGGGTTATCCACTAAGGGGAAGGGGGGGGGGGGGGTGCAAGTTTCAACGCTGCCCCCCCTCCACCTCATTGGTCGAGTACGAAAGAAAACCAGCTTTTAAATGAAGGCAAAAATGAAAATGAAGTAATGGCGTGCTTCTAACCATAGCCTGCCTTCGGTCCCCGGCTTTCTGGGGATTAAAAATGGGAAGTAAGCAGCTCTTGCAAAAACAACATCGTGGATCATCGGCCATCAATCTCGTCAAAACCCTGCATTGCCATAGCCCTACACATTGAACAATAACGCACAGGTCTGATGAGTAAACGTAAGGAGCAGACATGGTGACCACCTTAAAGGACTAGAAGTGGGTGCCCCCCCCCCCCTCCTTTGCGCACATCTATGGCGGTAGTGCAGATGAGAATAACTACGCTAAGCTGCAATCACTGTCGTTTCAATGTTCTTATCGTTACTCAATACTGTGTGGGTTATACTGGCTGCGCTGCCACAGATAACGCTGTGGCATCGCATACTTGTGTCTCGTGGACGTTGTGCTTGTGATTTGTAACAGCGCAGAAAGTATGGACGTGTGCCAAAGGAACTCAACCAATACATGAGGAGCTTTTTTTAGAAATGGGCTAAATCCGAAACCGAAACTAGCACAAAAAAGGCTCCGTTGGCACGTACATACTCTGAACCTCCCTCTAAAGCAGTAACAATTAATTAATAATAATAATAGTCTCAACTTTAGAAGAAAGTTGAGACTATTTACGTACCAACGGAGTCCTTTTTTGTGCTATTTTCGGTTTCGGATTTAGCCCATTTCGAAAAAAAGCTCCTTACATGTCAGATGACCCGGTCGCGTGGGCATTTTCAGCTGTACATTGTTGCCAGAGGTTTTAGCAACAACGTTTCTGCTTGAGAGAGAGAGAAAAGTTTAGTGAAAGGCAGGGAGGTTAACCAGGAGAAAATTTCCGGTTTGCTACCCTGCACTGGGGAAGGGGTAAGGGGGGGATAGAATTTTGCTTAGGCTATAGAGCAAGGGTCTCGAAACACGCGGACCTTTCTCTAGCGGCCCGGCCTGCCCATGACAGCGCTCGTCCCATGGTTTTCTTAATAATTACGTTTATGAGCTACACAGAGATGACTAGTCCCAGGCATTTTTTTTTTTTTCGTGAGACGCTCCAGGCAGTCACCATGTTTTAAACACAACCGTGACACCATAACCCTATATTTTAGAATCCACGTCCAAATTTGAGTCATTCTGATGATCGATATCGATGCGTTATTGAAATCCCGACCTTGAAAAATGATCCATATATGAGATATGGGAAAGGTCGAGTTCCTAATGGCAACTTTAGCTGACAACCAACCACAGCCCCCCTCCCCACCCGCAACTCCTACCTTTGCACTATCCCGGCCATTGCGGGACTAGCTTTGTGGCTGCGGCCCGCTCACTGAGGTCAGTTTGAGAACCCTGCTATAGAGGTAATACTCATTCCAAATACAACAGACCAAAAGAAAACGTGTGCCTTCAGTGAAGCCTAAGTGCGTTTTCGCGTGCTTGCGTAGTTTGCTTGTGAATGTATGAATTCCCATTTATAGGATCAACAAAGGTTGTACTTGCAGTGTATTTCGTAATCCGGTGCATGCAAGGTATATGTTGCTTGTTTTCATTTCTGTTTATGTTGTTTTTATTTCCTGGGATATATTTGTAGCGTGCTCAAGTGCAGACCACCAATGTGACGTTAGGAAACGACAGAGGTTTATAAAATTAGTAAAGTAAACAAGAAAAGAAAGTCGTGCAGGTTGACCTTGCTGAACCGCTTTCGCCACGTGGCTGCATTCTTCCTCACGTAGGTTCAGTTTCCAGATTTTGGCCTTCTACACAAAATTTGATTTTGTGGAGCTTTTTCCGATATTTTACTTTTATGTGGCGTCGGTCTGTAAGACTAAAAAATTCAGAGCTTCTCCACTACTATAAAGGTGGAAGCCAACGAAGCTGTGGCTATTTGTGACTGGCTGATCTGGTATAGTGAATATTGCTGTTGTGAATTTATGCATGCTCGTCATTGACTATATCGAGCGAATAAAGATACACGCACTATCCCGGTGTTTCTCTTGCGCATGGCGCCTATTATCACATGCTGTTCTGAAGATTAAATCTTGTGAAATCTTGTGAAGTGAAATGAGAACCCCCATTTGTTTAGAACCCCATTTATTTAACAAGTGTAAAAATGGCTTGACGTTTGCTTATTACGTAAGTGGTCTCGTCTTTGATCTCAAATTGTTCACGTAGTTCTGCGATGTCGGTGAAATCGCACATCTTTTTGCTTACTTTTATGCCATTGCGTTTTTTCGACATAACAGAGCTGGATTAGTCGAGTTAATCGGTTTAGCCGGAAATATTTCTTCTACGGGTCATTTTCTCCGAGCACGTGATCCGCCAGACCATCTACAGCTTCGCTTTAAGAAAGCGAAGTGGAATATTATATAGTATTAAGGCGAAAGCCTTTAATGTCTCATGCTCTCGTCCGCCGTCCGTGCCCTGGCACGGCGCCAGGTGGCCGCCGGGGCGCGCCAACGGACGCCGGCGTGTCGGTCGCGCCTCGCGTCGGCTCTACGCGCTCGCGCTTTGCATACGTAGCGTCGCTGTGCCCAGCGTGCCCACTCATGGAAGAAGGGAGACGCGCGCATCGCGTTCCATTCTGACCGACCCCGTCTCAATGGGCACAGGCATTCGCCGAACACACTTTGGAATTTACAAAGTGTCCGTGAATTTTTACTGGTTCCTTGTCTCAATGTAACGTATTCTGTGCACTACTTTATTACATCCATCGTACCTCCTCCCGCAGTGTTTGTAAGAAGCGTGCGTAACGCACTTGTTAACGCATCCTTGTTCATCAAGATTCCTCTAAGCGCATTAACTGTCACGACTCTCTAAGCACTTAGTTTTTCATTTGTTGTGATTTGCTGTTATATCAAACGTGCCAAAAACTTAGACAAGTTAAGGGTGTAGAATATTTGACGAAGTTCAATTTCAGCGAGGCCTGAGACCTTCGATAGGACACGACAGGCAGACTGTCCAACTAGTACTTTTCACGATCTTGTTCCATTACGTTAATAGATAGGCTTAACTAGGCCAGCTGTTTGGGCTTGTAGGTTTGGCATGATACAGGGTGCAAGCGCATAAGACGAAGACAGAGAAGAGGCTTGACAGGCACGAGCGCTGACTTAGAACAGTGTTTTATTTGGAAACAAGCACCCACCTATTTACCTCAAAAACCCGTGACACATCACGTGTGCGCCGTCTGTGGAAAATTCAGACTTTATGAATAAATTGGACGACATTAAGAAATGCACTACCGCTGTACCTGAGTGAAGAACCACTGTTACTGTTAAATGGCTTGTTAATTAAACATTCTCAAGGTGCTTCTAATCCTTGACTTAAGTGTGGTAATGGCCCTAGCACGTCCGCGTTCGTGTGTCCTGACGTATTTCTTGGTTTAGCTTAGTGCTTCGTCCTGCAGCAGGAGCGAATCTCAGAGTCCACTTAGAAGAGGTGGGCGGCTGAGGACTGCTTCTTTTCCACGTGCTGCAACTATCCCAGCTGCTCACAATTTTTCAATGAACTCAATGTGTTCATTTTCGTCCATTATTCTGACAGTTGATGATTGGTCCTTAAGTCAGGTCATGTACCGATGTCAGATATATCCAATATAACCCTTAACTAGAACAGTCAATTTCTGTTTTTTAGGAGACTTCTTATGAATATTCGGAAAACTGGAAGTGACTGCTCGTCCGGAAGTTCTTGGAAGAAAAACAAGAGTGCCACTGAAATTCTCGATAAGAAAACGAGCAAATATTGGAAACGCAAACCGCTGCAGGTCTTCAATGTGAAGTTTCGTGAAGTTTGTTCTCAAGAAAGCATTAAGTCTTTCTAATGAGACTGAGTACTCAACCAAGCGAGATCGCCGAATTTTCTTCTTCACCCCAAAGACAGTTCAAAGCAGAACAGTTCGGAAACTGACCCGCCACGGTGGTCTAGTGGTTATGGTACTCGACTGCTGACCCTGCAGGTCGCGGGATCGAATCCCGGCCGTGGCGGCCGCATTTTCGATGGAGGCGAAAATGCTTGAGGCCCGTGTACTTAGTTTAGGTGCACGTTAAAGAACCCCAGGTGGTCGAAATTTCCGGAGCCCTCCACTACGGCGTCTCTCATAATCATATGGTGGTTTTGGGACGTCAAACTCCAGATATTAAATTTAGTACGGAAACTGCGTTCCGAAGCGCGGAAATGCCCATAGCCGATCCTGCGGCGGCCTACAGATTGTCGCGCCATCTGGAAGCAGCGACGCAATACACTATATCGCCGCGGAACCACCCTGCGTGCGCTCCTCGGAAGCTGCTCAAACGCCGCACGCAGCGCTGATGTCGTCGCACGTGTTTATTAGCTGGGTTTTTTTTTCTTTTTTTTATCAACAGATGACGCGACAATCAGCAGACCACCGTGATTTCGGCCAATGGCCCTTCCGTATTTTGATATATGAGCCCCTCGGGGGAGTTTTTAATCTCGTATTATTGAAGAACTCTGGTTCCAAGTACTTAGGCATGTGTGACGTCACACTGGCGTCAACCGTTCGGTGGATGACGTTTTTGCGCTAATATTAGCCAATAGAATAAAGATATATAAAAAGATACCTGACGTCATATTCAGCTCACCAACACTTTGCATAGAAATTTCAATCCTAGAATTGCGAAATTTATACTTTGGCATTCATTTATTTTTAATAGGGAATAACCTTTTTCTGTCAAATTAATCAAAATATTGTCACGGTAAATAAAGGAAAACAAGTAGAAACACGGCAAACAGCGGAACAGCTCCGATCGAGCAGCACGTCTACGTCTTTCTCTACCTCCAGTGATCTCCCCGCCACGCACAAATAATGGCGAAACTAGCCGCGCAACAGCCAGATACCCACTAAATGTCCGTGTCAATATTGCTTTTGAAAAGTTCCCTATCAATCTAATCTAACTATATAATGCTGTTCTTCCTTGTCCGTTTAATGCCTGCGTGCTGGAATCAAACAGATAAAAAAAAAAAGTCAGGAGCATTTCCCTTATCGGCAAAACAGGAGGCAAGCGAAGCTTGGCATATATCCCTACTGGAACGTTCCGTATGTCATTCCAATAATTCCGTATGTTTCCGTAAGATTCTTACGGAATTATATTGAAAATATATGGAAAATATATGGAAACCATATGGATTCCGTATGGAAACGCATAGAATTATTGAAATGGTTTACGGAACGCTTCAGTAAAGATGTGCCGGTTTTCTTTCTTTCTTTCTTTTTTTCTCTCTTTCTTTCTTTATTTCATTATTTCCTTCCTTCCTTCCTTCCTTCCTTCCTTCTTTCTTTCTTTCTTTCTTATTGCGCGGGTCCGCCTCGGTGGAACAGTGGCAGTGCTCGGCTGCTGACCCGAAGGTCGCGGGTTCGATTCCCGGCCGCGGCGGTCGCATTTTGATGGAGGCGAAATGGTAGAGGCCCAAGTGTACTGTGCGATGTCAGTGCACGTTAAAAAACACCAGATGGTCAAAATTTCCCTGGAGCCCTCCACTACGGCGTCTCTCATAATCATAACGTGGTTTTGGGACGTAAAACCCCAGATATTATTATTATTATTATTATTATTATTATTATTATTATTATTATTATTATTATTATTATTATTATTATTATTATTATTATTATTTCGTACTGCGCAATGCTCCCTCCTAAATGTTTCCTGCCTCCATCCATGCTCGGAATTGAACCTTGGCGCACGTGTTTAGCAGCACAACACCTATCTTGCTACAGGCAGCAACGACAGTCATGCGCGATACAACGAAATGCAACAGTTAAAGTGAACAATGAATTCTGGCAACGTGAAATTGCAAGTCTCCTCGAACAAAAGATGAGACCGCCATATCAGAAAAGGCTGGTCGCCGACTTGCCCACAATCGAGAGAATCAGTTATCGGAAAAAGGCGCGTACAAACGCGCGTGTGAGTGGCGCACCTTCTAAGAACCCATTTCTGTATGCATGCCGGCGCCGGGTACTTCGCGTACATAAACGTCGTCACTAAAATCTGTGAGTTATTGAAGTTTCGTTTAAAAAGGTTTCCCTGAAGAACCAGTGCCTCATAAATACCGGCGCCATCTGTAGATACTGCCTAAAGCAGTCAGACGGAGCGAATATAGAGCGAAGCGAGACAACCCTACCCTCAGCGTTGCATATGAACTATAAATTTTTGCCCAGCGAGTGCTCAAGCCCCATGCAACTAACAGAAAACAAATAAAAAATTACACGAAAGAAGGAATAACATGGCAGCAGACTATATTCGCTCGAGAGCTTCGGGCTTCGAGTGTGCAGCTGCGTACGTTCTCTCGGCTTTCGATCCCAGGCGAACGCGGATGTCATATATCTTATCGTCGGCAAGCCCCTTTGGTCCTTATCGAGCGGCAATATGCGTCGTTTACTCCACATCCGCGTAACCTTTTCCCGCACCTTCGGTTCCCGCCGCTATCGTAAGAGGCTTTGCCCGGTAGTTCCTTTCACTTTGGAGAGCATCATCGCAGCGAGTCCTTCTCACGCGGATACGTGTCTCCTTATGATGAGCAAAAAGAGGAATGAAAAAAAAAACGTGGGACACGACGAAGAAAGCTACAGGACAAGCGCATATACTAACCACTGAACTGTTTTATTGAAAAAAAAAAAGAATATATTGCAACATTATTGAGACGGTGCACATGCGGCTGACCTTGCTGCAGATGACCCACTAGAAGGCTCTCGAGAGTGCAACCCATTTCTAGGTTCCAATGCATCGCTACAATATATATATATATATATATATATATATATATATATATATATATATATATATATATATATATATATATATGTTTGTGTGTGTGTGTGTCTGTGTCTGTGTGTGTGTGTGTGTTTTTGTGTCGAGAGCAAAAAAAAAGTAAGTCACGGTTTCGCCGCAAGGGCGAAGCAATGCATGCGATAACAACAAATTGGGATTTCACGCGAAGTACGGCAAGCAGATCGCAACTTGGGATACTGCTGCTCAAGCTCAGAAAAAGGACGCACGATAAGAACACACACAGGACGAGCGCGAACTAACAACGTTCAGAGCTCGACACTTAACGCGCTGCTCAAATGCAAAGGACGCACGAAACATACGCACAGGTATATACACAGGACGAGCGCATACTAACAAGTGTCACAGTTATTACTTCACTGTGTTTGAACAGCGCGCTTCTTTTGCAAACGGGGCCTCTGCAGCGAGCGAAGTGACCTTTGTGCGCCCTGTAACATAAACGCAATCTTTGCGGTGAAAGCACAAGACGTACAAACTGCCCCCCATCACAAGATAAGCGCGCGCGGGCACGGGCGACTACGCCCCTGTAGGGCAAAGTGCGGGTTGACGAGCCAACGCATCGTAACGAGCGGGGCGCCGAGCGCGCACTTCGCACCATCTCGCTGGTTCGCTGGTAAGGCAGAGAACACGCTGATATTCCCCCGAGATCGGCGCACCGCCAAGAGAGCCAAAACCCTCAGATGTGCGCGTCCAGGTACTTTATCTCGCCATTGTGTAACGCGAAAAAAAGGTTTTGCAACGCATTCATCACCCACTTTCGAAGTTGTGAAAGATTCAACAAGTTCCTCGTTCCGTCTCGTCCCTATGAGGTGCGAGCAACTGTCATCATTCGGTTTCTCGTTATGAGAACCCAATGATGACAGCTGATGCTTCAGATAAACATTTCTCTCCCTTTCTTTTTCTCTAATGGAGAACATACATTACTTCGTCAAAGTGTGGCATCCGCCAACAGATGGTGCATTCACGGATCGTACTCGGAGGCGATCACCCCTTAAACCGCTCTGCACCTTTAAAGGGACACTGGTTATCCTCCCTGCCTTTCTCTCACTTTATTCTCTCTCTCTCTCTCTAAAGGGACACTAAATTGAAACATTAAATCGGTCAAGATTGATAAACTGTACTCGGAGTACCCTGATGTCGTTAATTTCCCCATCACATGTTTACTAATAGGGGAGAAAATCAAGGTCGAATTTTTATCTTTATATTTCGCGCCGAAACTTCCGCTCGTGACGCCGCGGATTTCAGAGAATTTTCTTCGTATTTCGGCGACATTCGTTCAACGAAATTTCCCGAAAATTGCCATGTTAAGTCCACGGCATCACCAGAAGGCAATGTGCAGTGCTCACTGATTCAAATGCAATATCAATTTTTTTTTAGTACAAGGACTGGTATACGCTCAATGGCTCGAGATAACCACGTCATATCATTACGAATATGGTCTCTAAAGATAATGTTGGCTCTAATCAACGCGTTGTGGTCAAAATTACGCCGACATGACCACAAGTGAAAACGGTGGCAACAAAAGTATGCGGTTTACTTAGCCCTAAATGTCCTCTTTCAATCAGTGAGTATACTGTACTTCGTTGTGGCGAAACAGCGCAAACGACGGGCTGGTGAATATACAGGACCTAGCGCTGCTATCAACTGATTTCTTTATTGAAAAGGCAGATATTATATAGGAAGGCGAACAAATATCGAAGAATAGCGCAAACGCTATCGAGTTACTCGGCCAGCCGGCATGTCTGTCAATTTTGATAAGGATTTTACAGAATGCGGCAAATGCAGATTTCATGAACACGAGAACAGGAGCAAAAAATAGTAAAAAAAACAATGACATGGTGGTTGGTATGAAACTAATTAAAATTAAAATGAAACTAGTAAATCAACAAAGACCAAGAACCAGGGTCTAACAAAAAAAGGTTTGTAAACAAGTGGCAACTAGGCTAGAAAACTGTAACCACGAACAATGAAACAGGAAACAAAACAAGAAAACAAAATCGTGTGAGAACAAGCTTGGTGTTCACAATTGAGGCTCAAGGTATCTAATTTCTTTGTCAGAGAGTGCTGGTGATGGCGTGCTGACATTGAGCTGTTTCGCCACAATGTTCATGAGCCAACTAGCCCCTCTAAAAGCCCTTGTACTGTACTTCATTTTTACCGATGATGAACAGCGTAGGACTTTAGTGGACGCCGTCAAAATCTATGGCATCACGGCGACTGCTGCGGGAACTTCAAGGTGGCGTCGCCACACGCTTTTTTTTTTTTTTTTTTTTTTTTTTTTTTTTTTGCGCGTTATCTCGGCTACCAAGCGTCTTCTCACTGCAAGCTTGGCGATCTTTGAATTGTGAAAGAGCAGTTTACTAATATGAGAAAAACTGTTTTGCTCATTAGTGTCCCTTTAAGGAAGTTTCAAGCACTTAGGACACCTTCCTGAAAAATGGCGCAGAGACAATGGACGAACATAGAACAGATGAACCGCGGGAACTGATCACACGTGAGATTATGGAGAATAACATGACAGACAAACTTGGTAATGTGCGTGCAAGTACCCTTTAAACTACGATTTCCTTTCTTTCTTACTTTCTTTCCTTCTTTCTTCTTTCTTTCTTTCTTTCTTTGAGCGGTAGCGGGCGTCCCCGTAACATTGTTTTCGGGTGGAATCGGAGCATGTGCCGCGGTAATAAACCGGTAATAAAAAAAAAATGCCCCCACCTCCCCGAAGGGAATCGTGAGGAAATGCGAATGCATTTCGCACGCGCTTCACTCCATTTATATATGGTGGTTGTGGTTCGAAGAAGGAAAAGGCGCCTAATTTCTGCAGCCCGGTCGGGAGCACGGCGCAGCGCCTGTTTTTTTTTTTCTTCTTTTTATATAGTACGGCGCAGCGCCTGTTTTTTTTTTTCTTCTTTTATATAGTATATATAAAAGAAGAAAAAAAAACAGGCGCTGCGCCGTGCTCCCGACCGGGCTGCAGAAATTAGGCGCCTTTTCCTTCTTCGAACCACAACCACCATATATAAATGGAGTGAAGCGCGCGCGAAATGCATTCGCATTTCCTCACGATTCCCTTCGGGGAGGTGGGGGGCAATTTTTTTTATTACCGGTTTATTACCGCGGCACATGCTCCGATTCCACCCGAAAACAATGTTACGGGGACGCCCGCTACCGCTGAGAGAAAGAAAGAAAGAAAGAAAGAAAGAAAGCAGGAAAGAAAGTAAGAAAGAAAGGAAATCGTAGTTTAAAGGGTACTTGCACGCACATTACCAAGTTTGTCTGTCATGTTATTCTCCATAATCTCACGTGTGATCAGTTCCCGCGGTTCATCTGTTCTATGTTCGTCCATTGTCTCTGCGCCGTTTTTCAGGAAGGTGTCCTAAGTGCTTGAAACTTCCTTAAAGGGACACTAATGAGCAAAACAGTTTTTCTCCATATTAGTAAACTGCTCTTTCACAATTCAAAGATCGCCAAGCTTGCAGTGAGAAGACGCTTGGTAGCCGAGATAACGCGCAAAAAAAAAAAAGCGTGTGGCGACGCCACCTTGAAGTTCCCGCAGCAGTCGCCGTGATGCCATAGATTTTGACGGCGTCCACTAAGTCCTACGCTGTTCATCATCGGTAAAAATGAAGTACAGTACAAGGGCTTTTAGAGGGGCTAGTTGGCTCATGAACATTGTGGCGAAACAGCTCAATGTCAGCACGCCATCACCAGCACTCTCTGACAAAGAAATTAGATACCTTGAGCCTCAATTGTTAACACCAAGCTTGTTCTCACACGTATATATATATATATATATATATATATATATATACGTGCGAGCGAGCGGACGGGAGAGTGGGGCGCAGGGAGGAGAGAGAGCGAACGGCGAGAGGAGGAGTGGCGAAGCACTGCACCTACCCTCTCCTACACTCTCTCCACACACACGCATCGCGGGAGCTCCGCCGAGCTCCCGCGATGCGAGCGCCCTCACACACCAGAGCGCGCTCCTTTTCTCCACTCACTCTCCGCTACTCCGCCCGCACCACCTGCTCATGTTGCTAGGGGCGAGGATAAGCGCGCGCGCCCGCAGCTGTTGTTATGGGAGAGGGAGTGAGAGCGGAGAGATGCGGACACCGACGGACGCCTGACATAGCCCTGACTAAGAAATGCATTCGCATTTAAAACAGAGCGCGTTGCCTAGTGTTGAAGGCACTCGCTTTCGCGCCGGTGGGACCTGGGTTCATACCGCAACGGAAAGAAAGTTTATTAGATGTGAAGCATCTTATGGCGGAGCTTAATCCGGTGTGCCGCGTGCCCTCCCTTACTGCGCATGCGCAAACCCTTTAAAAAAAATAAATAAAAAACCTCCTTTCCCCCCTCTCTCTCCTCTAGGCATCCCTCCCCGCGGCAACCACACCCTCACTGCGCATGCGCCTCCCCTCCTCTCTCCCCCTCCTTCGCTCTCCCCCTCTGTCCTCTAGGCATCCCTGCCCGCGGCGTCCACACTCCCACTATAGCACTCTACTCCCACTGCGCATGCGCGTCCCCCCTCTCTCTCCTCTCCTACGCTTCCCCCCTCTCTCCTCTAGGCATCCCTGCCCGCGGCGTCCACACTCCCACTGCGCATGCGCGTCCCCTCCTCTCTCTCCTACGCTCCCCCCCTCTCTCGCCTCGCGACGCCGACGCAGGCAGCGTCTGCTAGCGAGTTTCTTGGATGAAAAAACCGACTGCAAGCGCTGCACAACCGTTCACTGGCCACTCCGTATATATGGCAATGGATTTCGACCTGCAAGGTGGTGCAGGTGGGAGATTTCTCCTGTGCGTTGTTGAACAATAAAAATTCGCAGAGTGCGCGTTAACTAAAAGCGGACTGCGGGTCTCTGTGTCCAGTCGGAGTCTTCTGTCTCTCATTGCCCATTAGCAGCGATTGACGGGTTCCAGTAGGAAACACCGCTCCATCACTGCGTGCTTTGCGCCTCCCCAGTTTTCTCTCCTGCGCAACGCTGCGATGAGCGCCAGCGTCAACGCCGCCGCCAGTGTAAGCGTTAGCGCCCGCTGCTTCACATCTACACATGGTTCCCTTTAGCGGGAGATGGTGTAATTTTAAATGCGAATGCATTTCATAGTCGGGCTATGTCAGGCATCCGGCGTAGTGCGGCGTTGGCGTTGTACGGCGTTGTTCGCGGAGGAGGAGGAGAAGGATGGTTTAAGGAGGTGTGCGCGCCGGTAGGTGTTAGATGTGAAGCATCTTATGCTTCACATCTAACACAGCATCTTATGGCGAAGCTTAATCCGGTGGTGGTGGTGTGCGGCGTGACCACCCTTACTGCGCATGCGCAAACCCTTTAAAAAAATAAAAATAAAAAACCTCCTCTCTCCCTCACCTCTAGGCATCCCTCCCCGCGGCAACCACACCCTCACTGCGCATGCGCCTCCCCTCCTCTCTCCCCTGCTACGCTCCCCCCTCTCTCCTCTAGGCATCCCTGCCCGCGCCGTCCACACTCCCACTGCGCATGCGCGTCCCACCTCTCTCTCCTCTCCTACGCTCCCCCCCTCTCTTCTCTAGGCATCTCTGCCCGCAGCGTCCACACTCCCACTGCGCATGCGCGCCCCCCCTCTCTCTCTCCTTTCCTACGCTCCCCCCCCCTCTCCCTCTCTCGCCTCGCGACGCCGACACAGGCAGCGGCTGCTAGCGATTTTGTTTAGAGAAATTTATTATCACAGACGGTGGACATCAATAACATTTCAACACAACATTTCAACGGAACTGAACATGCACAGACACACAAAATTTGTTACAGAAACATAGGTATACATATGTACATTACGTGGTAAACAAAAAGCACGAATAAAACATGACTATGTACATTTTGCGTATTTACATGGCGCTTGTGCCGACTTGGTTGAAAAAACCGACTGCTCGCGCTGCACAACCGTTCACTGGCCACCCCGTATATATGGCAATGGATCTTGACCTCCAAGGTGGTGCCGGTGGGAGATTTCTCCTGTGCGTTGTTGAACAATAAAAATTCGCAGCGTGCGCGTTAACTAAAAGCGGACTGCGAGTCTCTGTGTCCAGTCGGAGTCTTCTGTCTCTCATTGCACATTAGCAGCGATTGGCATGTTCCAGTAGGAAACACCGCTCCATCGCTGCGTGCTTTACGCATCCCCAGTTTTAAATGCGAATGCATTTCTTAGTAGGGCTATGTCAGGCATCCGGCGTTGGCGTTGTCCGCGGTGGCCTCGGCAGGTGTTATAGTGAGTGGAGAGGAGGAGCGCGCTCTGGTGCGTGAGGGCGCTCGCATCGCGGGAGCTCGGCGGAGCTATATATAAGAAAAAAAATTTTTTAAAATAAAAAAAAGAAAAAAAGAAAAAAAAAGAACAAAAGAAAATTAAGAAAAAATTTTAAAAAAAGAAAAAAACAAAAAAAGCAAAAAAAAACAGGCGCTGCGCCGTGCTCCCGACCAGGCTGCAGAAATTAGGCGCCTTTTCTTCTTCGAACCACTACCACCATATATAAATGGAGTGAAGCGCGCGCGAAATGCATTCGCATTTCCTCACGATTCCCTTCGGGGAGGTGGGGGGCATTTTTTTTCTTTTACTTATTATTTCTTTGGTGCTCGTCAGCTCTGGGGGAGGAGGACTTTTGGGAACACCACCAGTTACACATGCCATTCAATGCAAGCTTTCTCCGAAAGTGAGCGTTTCAACAGCCAATGAGTGTTTCGTCAGAGTGGTCGACAGTGCGATACCGTATGAGTGTGTGAGTACGTAAGAAACCCCGTTGTTTCGAAAGTACCAAAACGGAGTGGCGTTCGCTTCGTATGCAAGTGGCTTTTTCTGCGAGGCAAGATTGTTCACGTAATTCTGCCAAGTCGGTGAAAACATACAGCTTTATGCTTATTTTTACATGTCCATTTTTTTCGACGCAAGAACGTTTTTCACGTTATCCAGGCGGTGTACAGGGAAAAGCTTTAAACTATAGTAATGCATGTTGTTGGGCTACTTGGTTCCAGATTTTAGACGATTGGTGTCGAGATCTTGTTGGAATGGTGGCGCCAAATCTCCTTCAGAAATGACCCGTATATGACTTGTGGGAAAGTTTTCTATCGAATGGTAACGTTTACTGATAATATATACAAGCTACCCCCCCCCCTCTCCCCCCGCTCCTGCTTTCTTCCTTGTCCCGGCCCTTGAGGGACTAAAATTGCATGACTGCGGCCCGCCCGCTGTCTGAGGTGAGTTTGAAACCACCGACTTAGAGGGTTCAAAAAAGGAAACGCCAGCGGTATTACTAAAACCTACCGCGCGCTCTGACGTTTTGATCACGTATTCATAGAGTTTCCTATAAATACACTAGAGGGAACTAGTGTATATGGGGGGCTGCAACACACGGCGCTTCAGCCAGCATGGGAATCATGGGTAGTACACAAATTTGCCTAGTCTTGCCTAGTCTTCGTTCTTTTGGCTCCGTGTGGCCTGAATTCGCTTTGCCGCAATACGAAGTTCAGCAAAGGTTTAGCAGTTACGCTTCACCACCTTGACCTTTTTAGGTTCACGAATTCAAATCGAGTCACGAAGTTTAGAACGGTCCATTCTTTTATCCGAAACAGAACGAAAACGCAACAATAAGCAAAGCCACAAGTGCGTTCGAAGCCGGAAGCCACGAAGACTAGGCAAATTTGTGTACTACCCATCAATCCCATGGTGGCTGAACGATCGCAGCGCCCGAGTCCCCTCTAGTTAATTTTAGGAAGCTCTATGCACGTATTGGGCCGACACGGCGTGCTTCAAAAATATATTATAGAGGGCGCTGGCTTCAATCGCCTCCTTTCTTCTGCCTCATTTCTTTTTCCTTCTTCTATCAGTACCAAGGAGGCTTAAAAAGACATCTGAAGTGTTTAGCACAGATTGTTCAAGACGGGACAAGATGAAAGGGAAGACGGGTGTTCTCTCCGCCGCCGATGGATGGGCGATTTGAGGGCGGGACGCATCGGCTACGCAAGTGCTGCAGAGCACGAAACTTCATTAATTGATCTCAAAAATGAGCGCGGGTCCGCAGAAAAAGTTCGTTCAACTGAAATGTCACTATTCAGAAGTTCGTTCAACTGAATGATTCTTGCATAGAATGCACTTGAAAACTGCCGGGGATTTTCCCGTAGGTTCGTTGTTCTGAAATATTCGTTCAAATAACGTTCGTACAAGTGAGAGTTCACTGTATATGTATACACGGGTACGCATGTTTATATATCGAAAGGTCAGACTGATGGGCTAGTCGTTAGCAGTACATAGTTCAGACAGTAGCGCAAAGAATAACCCGGATGGCGAAAGATGCTTCTCGTCTTGATCTTTCACCATCGGTATGATTATTTGCGCTACTGTCTGAATTATGCTTATATATATATATATATATATATATATATATATATATATACATATATATATATATATATATATATATATATATATATATATATATATATATATATATATATATATATATATATGTGTGTGTGTGTGTGTGTGTGTGTGTGTGTGTGTGTGTGTGTGTGTGTGTGTGTGTGGCGAGGAAGCGCACTGGCTCCGTAGTAAAACGGAAGCGAGAAAGTACGACGTACGTCGAACCACCTTTAATATTCACAAACGTTTCGGCTGGAGGGCCAGCCTTCGTCAGTGTGACCCTCCAGTCACACTGACGAAGGCTGGCCCTCCAGCCGAAACGTTTGTGAATATTAAAGGTGTTTCGACGTAGGTCGTACTTTCTCGCTTCCGTACATATATATATATATATATATATATATATATATATATATATATATATATATATATACCAGACTTTGACCAGACTTTGACAAAGTCTGGTCCACCAGACGAAACGTTAGTAAGAATATACAGTGCCAAACCAACAAAAGTCGTATTTTCTTCCTTGTTCCTTATTCTATCGGGGTCCGTGTGATTCTTTTCCCACTACTATATATATATATATATATATATATATATATATATATATATATATATATATATATATATATATATATACCCGCACAGATAGAAACGCACGTACGAATATGCCTAAAGGGTACAACACCCCTCCCCTCCCAAGGGAAAAAAATATTGCTGGCTACACCGCTGAACATCACAACAAGCCATGTAACCGACCACCTGTGACTGGCTGCGCGTGTGTCCTTTCCGGAGTTGAGCTCGGCATGCGCCCTGATGCCGTATCGCTGGCAGGTGCGTTACAGAGAGAAAGAGAGAGTGGGTGCGGGTATACGAGGAGGAGGGTATGCAACCGAGAGAGTGAACAGCTCTTGTACTTTAGACTCCGCCGGTCTCTCCCCCGGTGGTGACGTCATGCAATGTTATCCGCACTCTCTCTCTCTTCGCCCTCGCGATGTCGTCTACCGCGATAGACGGCACGCGAGGTGAGGTCAGATATTACGGACAGGCAGTACGCGAATTTCTCGAGCGAAACGGTTTAATGAACACAGGAGTGATGAACACAGAAGTGCGCTAGAAGGAGGGGAGGGGGGAAGGGGGGTTCCCTTATCCCTTAAAACAGGGGTATCAAACTCCCCTCGGCTATCGGGCCACCATCACGAAATTTAGTCCCGCAAGGGCCAGGACAGTGAAGTCGAAGGTGAAAGAAGGGGGGTGAGGAGGGGGGTGAACAATACGTCACATAACGCTACAATTTGAATCGCTCGTTGAGCCACTATAGGGTGAACGATCGCAGCGTTACAGTACATAGTACATGGATTTGTCTAGCCCCCCATGCTTGCGGCTCCAGTAAGCCCTTGTGACCTTGTTTATTGTTGTGTTTTCGCTTTCGTTTCGGATATTATAACGGCTCTTTGTGAACCTCGTGAGCTTATCTGAAAGAATGTAATTATAATATATGATGTCTTACGGCCCAAAACCACGATATGATTATGAGAGACGCCGTAGTGGAGGGCTCCGGAAATTCCTACCCCCTGGTGATCTTCAACGTGCACTGACATCGCACAGTCCACATGCCTTTGCAGTTTCACCTCCACCGAAATGTGACCGCAGCGGCCGCCATCGAACCCACGGCCTTCGTCGTGTCAGCAGCCGAGCACCGTAACCCCTGATCTATCGTGGCGGACAGCTTATATGAAATGGTACGCTTGAAAGCGTCATTGTAGTGAATTGGGACTGCTGGACTTGTTAAACAATTACCCGTTTTCAAAGTGAAAAAGCGTCATGGATCTGGAACAACGAAGCTTGGGCAAACGCATGTACTACCCATCACTACGGCCTGCCTCATAATTATTGCGTGGTTATGGCACGTAAAATCTCAGATATTATCATACTGTGCCCCGATACGAATAAAGGGAAATCGGCAGTCACCGGTTTGTAGCACGAAGCCGCGATAATATTGCCACACACGCTTCCTTCGTTCTATGTTTTATGTTACCGGCCCATTGCACGTGTAGTATTGCGTTGCGCAAACAACGCCAGAATGTCTGGGAGCATTCAAGATTATTTTAGGATCATCTGTTTCTTCTCCAACAGCTGAGTTTCTTCTCCAACAAACGTGCCCACCAGCGATAACGATCGAATGTTTGATGCCGCATGTATAAATACCGACGCTCTGTTCGCCGCTATCAGAGAACAATGTACATTGCTTGTAGTTTTGCTTTCCATTTCCCGACCACAAGTTCGGCGAAATAAAAAGTTTCGTCTTCAACCCGCCGACTGCTATACCTTCCTCAGCGTCACGACTCCGTCACAATATGTGCAATAAAAATTGGGGGGACCCTTAATCTTCGCCTTTAAGAGTTGAACGCGATAGCGATATCCTGTCCCGAGTGCCTACTTCAACCACTCAGTCAGGCCCGTAGGCAGAAATTTTTTTCGGGGGGGGGGGGGGGCCCACCTGTTGAAAACCCTTGAAAACCCCCTAAGTTTACTTATTTTTTCTCGGTAAAACACCCCCCCTCAATCCGAATTTCGGGGAGGGGGGGGCGGGTCCCATGCCCCCCCCCCCCCCCCTGGCTACGGGCCTGCACTCAGTGCATACTTGCTATGCACCCACTACGTGGTGTTAAGGAAATACGCGCTCTAAGATGTGTGCCGGTTGTAATGGGTGGCCGGCTTTAAACTACGAAATCGTTATGATAGTCACATATTCTGACGCCCAGATGGCAATGTACGCTTGTACCACGCAATATTCCTGGGATATTACATGTTATATTGCGACGCCTATATAAAGGAAGCTTGCGTTTGCGAAGCATGAAAGTTATTTTCACTGCATTTCCAAGCAGAGGAAGTTATTTCCAACGTAATCCCAAGCAGAAGCGTGGCTGTGTGGTAGAACACCTGCTTGCCACGCAGACGGCCCGGGTTCGATCCTCATTCGAAGCCGGAAATTTGTATTATTTATTTTATTTGCATCTTTCTCGATTTTTCGGTCACGGACAAGATGCTGATTTTTCGCTCACAACCAACGACGCCGACGCCGGAATTTCTGCGAAATGAGCTCTTTGACGCTATCGCGTTAATATGCGCTCCGAGGCATTCCCTTGGAATGATTCCAATGCCCACTGCAAATACTGAAATTTGCGTTCCTCAAAGACAAAAACGAAGCTTGCACTGAGTCGCGCAAGGCATGAGACACCGCGAAACATAACGATTCTGAACTCTAATCTGGTTGTCTCGAGGTTGTTGCTAGGCTTTAGCTTGCGGATGCTAGGTTGTTCATACGCTGATTCACAGTGCAGAGAGGTTCGGGTTAAACCACAGACAGTGACAGACACGACACGGATGTCCAAACTCCAGAGACAGAAACTCTTACCAGTGTTGCCGTTGGAGGCTACTTTGCGCCAAACTGGCTACTTTTCGGCCTTGACTGGCGACAAAAATTTCAGGTTTGCGCCATGGCTACTTTCTGGCCATTTTGAACTAATATTTTGGAGCATTTACTGGCCATTTCTTCCCTATTACATGACCATAAAACGAACAGCAAGCAAATCTAAAGAATAACCACTATTTGCCAGCTTTAATTTCTGTCATCTTGGCCAACGCGTGCGCATGTCCTTGCCGCGCCAGCGGACTAGTGCACATGGAGGCACCCAACGAGCGTCAGACGGAGGGACGCGCGCATGTAAGGAAACGCGCGGCTATGCAGGACAGTGCTGACGCCAGATTATAATTATGCTGAAACACAGCGCGTCAAAGAGATATCCGCAACAAAATCAAGCTCAACTGTTCATATTCAATCAGATATCGCTAATTGAAGCTGGACTGGTAATGTGTGACTTTGTACCAATCTCGGTCTAAAGCTTCAAAAAAAAAAAAAAAAAAGGAAAAGAAAGAAAAGAAAAGATAAACCCAGGTACAACGTTTTACGTTCGAGCTGAGTTTTTGCCCAAAATTACTTTTTTAAGAACTCTATCTGTTGCAGACAAACTGTATGCATGCGGACTGAAAATATAATATTTTATTAATTTATTTGCAACTTACCTGCGGCTTAGCGACCAAGCAAGAGGAGACAATATTATGCTCGTTATACTCCGTTTTTGCACATTCAAAATCATTTTATTTGCTGTGGAATACGGAACACTATACATAATATCACTTTTTACTATTTGGCTACAAATTTGGCTCTAGAATTAAACGGCATGGCGACTTTGGCTACTTTTAGCTTCAGCGTTGGCTTCTTTTCAAATCTACCCAACAGCAACCCTGACTCGTACTGAAACCGAGCGTTCGCACTCTACGGGCACGTCGCCGTTGGCGTAGGGATCCCATCGTGTCGGGGTCTCCGGCTCACCGCTGTCGTTTCGCAGTCATTTCTGTGGCTAACTGTTACCTTCTTCATATTTAGGGGACCACTGGTGAGTAGTACGATTTACCCCATTTCTTAGACACGTACCCGCTCATGATGATGATGATTATAGTTTTTTTGTAGTCCTCCATTTTACCTGGAGAGCCTTCACCGCTTCGCTTTTAAAATTGCATGTATAATCATAGACTTCTAGATACACTCTTGCATGCTGTGGCGTAAATCATAGGGGGGGGTCGGGGGGGGTCCTACCATCCTTGTGCTCAGGCTGGGGGGGGGGGGTGAGGGGGTATACACCCCTTGCAAGTGTCCCCCCCTTGAAATTTCACTTTCAAACAACATGTAACTGAATGGCTTAACAGTTACATGTAGCGCGTTCAACCTTTTCAATGCCTTTCTTCCTCTTCTCTTTTTTTTTCCTTTTCTTTCTTTTTTTTTTTTTTTTTTGTAGCGTGTGCCGATGTTATACCCCTCAGTTGCGTGAGACTAATCAAATTGCAAAAAGACTCAACAGAACAATTTAATTACGCGAGATCGGAACCCATGTCCGTTTTTCAATTTTATTTGGAGGCATGATTTTAATTTTTACAAGTAAAAATAAAACCTACTATCTTTATGAAAGGAAAATGACCGCTATGGCAAGATGTGCGTCCCCCCCTTGTGATTTTTCTAGGATTTACGCCACTGCTTGCACGACCACATAAACTCGTTAAGAGGGCAGGATCAGTGAATTTGTCACGCTCATTATCCGAGCCCCGTTTCATTTTCGTTATCTATGGTCGTATCATCGCGGACAAAAAAGGGAAAATTACGGAAAACTGACGCAATCTGGCACATGTTATCGTTCATTATTATAAGTGTTACGACGAAGTAGGTCGACACCGGAGACAGCTTGACAGACTGATTTATTCGATTGTTGCACAAGCTGCAGGCGCATGCATCGTGGAGCGCACGTCGCCAAACCGAATACTGTCGCATGTACCTGGAGATTTGCGACATGGCGACTTTGTTGCCTGCAAAAATTAATTTTCGAAACGACAAACGCCACCAGAATAAATGCTCTCGCTCTAACAAATTCGCGCCGTCATGCTTAACATTCGTTGAATGCATCGTTGGTAGTCTGTGCACCAACTTTGTCTTCATTGAAGAGAATTGACGTGTTTTAAAGTGACACTATAGAGAAAAAAATCCCATTAACGATACGGCCAGGAGAGCACAAAGTCGTAGGCGGCTAGATAGATAGATAGATAGATAGATAGATAGATAGATAGATAGATAGATAGATAGATAGATAGATAGATAGATAGATAGATAGATAGATAGATAGATGGATGGATGGATGGATGGATGGATAGATAGATAGATAGATAGATAGATAGATAGATAGATAGATAGATAGATAGATAGATAGATAGATAGATAGATAGATAGATAGATAGATAGATAGATAGATAGATAGATAGATAGATAGATAGATAGATAGATAGATAGATAGATAGATAGATAGATAGATAGATAGATAGATAGATAGATAGATAGATAGATAGATAGATAGATAGATAGATAGATAGATAGATAGATAGATAGATAGATACGCTCAAAGTCGCCGAAGTTCGTCAAGAAATGCTTCGCATTTAAAAGGATCTTTCTCGTATTAGTAAAGCACAATATCACACTACCAAAAGGCACCCCTCTTACAGCGAGAAGAGACTTAGTAAGCGAGAAAATGCGCGAAAAGTAAATTAACGGTGTCGACAACAATACGGCTTAAAACAAGACGCCACTTTCCCCGGTGCTCTCATGAAAAGAAGCCGCTCCGTACGTTCACGCGCTCCTTCGGTTGACAGGCGTGGCGGCGTACGCAGCAAGGCCGGGGCCGTTTAGCATCTATTTGCATAGCGCTCGCTCCCTTTGTTTCGGGCCAGGGAGGTCGCGAATGCGTCCGGAAGCCAGCGCCCAATTGCCGGCAACATCGACGACACCTGTATTGTCTGGTGTATACGCGTACGCCGTAGCTATGCCTGTATAGCGTGTACCTATTACGAGATTAAGCCTAACGTGTGGCCTCTCATTATGTGACGTTTCGGCTTTTTATGTATACCCTTCGCCATTACCATCGCTGCTGTATTTGGCGTTACGTAGGATACAAAGGGAATATACAAGCGGAAGACAGTCATCCTTACAAAGCACGGATGAAAGGGGTTCTGTTTACATTCAACAAAGATGTGGTATGCACAGGTTTTCTCTATTTAATGGCACTTGTCGTGCCAGTATCAGAGGAAACGTCGCAGCTTTGACGGGCGTATTTAAGGTCTTAAACAGGGTTGCCGTTGGGTGGACATGAAAAGGCGCCAGAACTCACGCCAAAAGTAACCAAAGCAGCCATGTCATTTGATATTATCGCCAAATTTCTAGCCAAATAGAACAGAAGCGGTATTACCAACATAGTCTTTACTATTGATGAATAAATAAAACCATTTTGAATAAGTAAAAACACAAGTTTAAAAAAGAGCTATGGCGCCAACTGGAAACTTTCGTCGCCAATGGGGTCCAAAAGTAGCCAATTTGGTGCAAAGTAGCCACCAACGGCAACCCTGGTCTTAAATGGGCGAAGGGGAGGGAACTGGGAAGCATTTGGTACAAATTTTTGCTATACGTATCCATTGCTTCGTTTTTCGGTGGTAACGTTATAAACATTTAGACTTTTGTTATTGGGCTTGCAAATACAAAGAATCTTTTCGACATCTGTCAGGCTCCCGACATGCCTTCTAGAGTAGGTTGCATCTTTTTAAAAGTTAAAATACAGATGTAACAGAAATGGAGCATTCTGATAAACGTCTGAAAATCTTTCATATATATAGTTTACATTGGCGTAAGCTGATTAGAGGATAATTTGGGGAGTGTGGGAATTCCGTTTTATAGACGGAATTGGTGAAGATCAATAAAAACCAAAGTGTTAACAAACACTGAGTCGCTTTCACTGCGTCAAATAAAAAGGTTAACGGGGGGAACAGAAGAGGTGAGGAGGGCCGAGTGCGGTTACTAGTGCAGGCGCAGATGAAGTTTTTTTATTTATTTATTTATTATTATTATTGACGTGATGTAAGGAGATGTTGGCGCACAAATACGGCGCCGGCTACTCCTCATCCCTTAGAGGTGTCTAACATAGAGCACGTAGGGTCCAGGTTTCTAATCGTAACTAGTCCACAGCATACAACTTAGCATAACAGTTAAGACATAACACTTAAAAACAACTCATATAGTGCACAATCACAGACATGTGCACATACGGTGATGTTATACAAATTGAAGAGCAACCGTTAAATATAGTCAGCAGGTCACATAATAGTAAATACAGTAGTCAACACAAGTGGATTGGTGCCGGCTGCAAATTTTGCCGGAATAGCGGTGACGCAGCAGAGAGGCGCGATGTTGCTTGCGCCATCACGTGATGGTGAGTTCATGCACAGCACGCATGAGTGAATCCGCAACAATCATGAACATGAGGGGAAAGTATGTTAGCAGCAGCAACTATTCACGTACGCAGTTTGTGGGAACTGAAATGAAGATGTGGTTAATGAAAACAGTGTTCCTCACCTCAGAAACGCCGTTTTCGACGCTGTATTGGGGACTTGTTTTTTTTTTTTCGCGGCAGGTGGTGCTAGAATCGGCATACCTCCGCGATTTCGGCCACTGGCGTGTCCGGATTTTTATACGTGGAGCCAATGGAGAGAATCGCAATTAGTGTGATTGAAGAGCGCGGCTGCATGCAACGTACACGCACGTCAAAAGGACGGGTCTCATTTACTTCTAGTGTGCTTACATCCCCGGTACCGTGCAAGCGAGGCCAATGCATCGGGTGTATTAGGTTCAGAATACATGAATTACTGACTCGTGGATGATCCTCAATTCCAGTTAACTTCACAAGTCGGGCAGCAACAGGGAGGGACAATAGGTCCTTGTGTCAATTGTTTATAGGATGCTATAGATGATGAAGTGCTCTGGCCGGAGAGGGAGCAATGTCTATCGAGGTCGTTTTCACGTGACCAGTCACTTCCCCTCTCCATCTTATTGTGACGTCTAAAATACACTCACTTGTTGCGTACCTTTATTTGTATGTCAGGTGTACTTGCTACACGCCTCACTTTGCGATTGAGGCGTTTGTAAAAGACGTCAATTGCGAGGCGACCTGGCTTTCTTTTTCTTTTCTGTTCTGTTCTTTTACTATCTTCTTTCTAATGCGCGCAAGTTTCATTGTTCTACAATACACCGAAAAATGTTACTTTTATGTTTCGCAGTTTTAATTCGGTTTTATTTTCTTTCTTATCTATCTTGCATAAATAGGTACACACCGCAGTGTTACAACCCAATGGACCCATTTTTGCAAGTTTTACTAGACCTGGAATACTACACGTTGGCTATCAAAAAACTCTAACGTCACAGCTTTTTTTACGCAGCCCTCCGGGACGCAATTGCGTTTATCGACGTACGTCCGCTCCGTCCAGCCACATCGCACCCCTCTGTACTTTTACCTTCACACGCCGCGAGGAGCGAGCGCGCAGCGAGCCAGACGGCGCGCGACCGCTCTGGGCAGGTATTTCCGTTACACGCTGAGCTCTGACGAGGGGTAGGCGAGGAGGTGGAGGAGGGACGCGCAGGTAAGAGTGCGTTTTGCGGTGCGTTTCTACGCCTCTCTCTCTCTCTGTAGCAGAGGAGCACGCGCCTGCGGCGTTTTATACATTTATGTCTTTATGACGCACGCAGGGACAGCTGCGTTCTGCCGCCGATGCCTAACCTGCCGCCGCCGTCGCCGCCAGCAACGACCGAATAGCACCTGCGTTCTTTTAGCGCCCTCTCTACCAATCTGTCGCGGCGCTTCGAGGGACGACGATCCAACAACGAGCAGCAAGAGACCGAAGGCGCCAACGAAGGATCAACTTACGGCGGGGAATTCCCCCCTCCGCGTCCAGCTCGACCAATCAACTTCGTCGTTGTTTCATTGAAACCTCGCATTACTGCCCGGTGCACTCGGAACTTACTCTCGACTGGGATTGCTGGCTCACTGCAACGACAGATCGGCTGCAGCGCCTGGAGTGTAACACCCACCGCTGCATTGCTGTTGCCAGCTGCGACACCATCAACGACGTAGCAGCCGTGAGTATTATCTCTGTACCCGCGTGGATCATTATCGAATATCGCCCGCTTGCGATGACCGACGAGGGTGCGCGGAGTTTGATCGCTACGATTGCGAAACAGCGCGAGAGATTGTTGTGTTTATCGCCGCGTTCCCTGGAAGCTGCGCGTATGTCTTTGTCTTTGGTAAATTTCGATCTCCCGTTTGAAACTTGGGCAAATTTCTTGCACCCAGTGCCTGTTACGATGTGTTCGTCACATGTATGCTCGCTTTCAATAAATATTCTTTAATTACTTTCTCTTTTTGATTAATGCTTTTATTAGTGTTCGTTTTGGCTATGTAACAGTATATTTCCCTGATGTTTATGTTATTTACGCGTATTTTAATGTGTTCGTAGTGGCCATATATGTATTTAAATGTATTTATGCGCAGGGAAGCACGTGAGCTATTAATGAAACTATCACAACGAAAAGCTTAGATTGTAGTGCGCATGTGTGCACTGCTGTTGTTACCCGAGTGTGGGCTCCCTGGCCTCATCAAGCTCTATCTTTACAACTTTCTTGCCAAGGTGGCCTTCAACATTGTACTTTGTGCGTACTGTAAATAAAACGAATTGAAGAAAAATAGTAGGGACGGAAAGGTCCGGGAGGTTAACCAGTTTAGGACAACCGATTTGCTACCCTACACATGAGCACAGGATGGGGGAGACTGAAAGATGCAGCGGAGAGGGAGGGAAAGACAGCACATAACAAAGCATACACACACACAGTCAGTCACAGTCCGTCACTCTTGCGTGGTACGCGACATCACTGTCACAGACGCCCATAGGCGCGCATGGGGGGAAGCGGGGAACGCCTCCCCCCAAGTCACCTAAGAGCGGGGGGCGCAAAGCCAGCCCCATACATTGTCATAATAGGGACGGGGGGTGCTGCATCTTGTGGGGTGGGCGCAAAGTCAGCCCCATACATTGACATAATAGGGAGGGGGGGGGGGGCGCTGCGACGAACCTTCAGGGACTTTACCTTCGCCCCCTCTGAAGGGGAACCCTGCGCACGCCTATGCAGCCGCTTGTCCAAGTCAGTTTCTTTCAAAAACCTAAGTAGCGCCTTCTTCGCCTTCAGCGGCGATGTCTTCTGTCAACGACATGTAAGAATGGCTTCAACAGACATTGGTCTATTGTCAAGATTCGCTAGAGCGAACGCCAGCGACTGTCTGTACACATGATATCCCCCCCCCCCCCCCAGTCGCACAGAATGTGCTGCAGCGTCTCCTCGCAACGACATGCACCGCTAAGAGCCTTGCCGGCCATTCCAATGCGGGTTCAATTGTATGTTTTCGTAGCGCTTGCAGTTTGACCATGTGTGTATACCTTAATGCCTTCGGGATCTCTAAAACGGAGATGATACGGATCACTCGATGTGGTATTACATGTACTGCCCACAAGCCGACAGATGATATCGAGGCCCGGATGTGGTCGATTGTCCGTCACTAGGATAGAACGTGGCGCCTGACACGATCGTGCCGCCTGCCGATATCTCTGTCTTCAAGTGGTTTGAGATAAGAAGCGCGCCGCCTTATCATAACGCCAACGCGACGTAGGTATACTTTGGAGACCACTATTTTTAAGGAGACGAGCCTCCTTGTGACGGCATGTTTCACATCACGTAATAACTGCGCGATTTTAATCGGGGGACAGCCGTGAAGAAAGCACGAATGGTATCATTGGCGTAGCCAGGGGGAATGAGGGTTGAACCCCTTCAAATTATATATATATATATATATATATATATATATATATATATATATAAACATATAAAGGCTCATTTCAGCCCCATCATTAAGAAAAAAAAACATGGTTGATCCCTCAGTCAAAGGAATCGGTATAACATAAAGTGAAACGTGTACTTTCAGAAGTAGTTGAATGTTTTCTGTACATTGATATAAGAAAGTTTGCACAATGTCTATTGGTGTTTGACAGTTATAGAACCGTTTAACGTGGATACATCCACGTTGACGTTTGGTGGTACATCTGTATCCCGACGACTAACGTTCATGATCAATAATTAAACAAACCCTCGTGGTCATGAACGCTTGTGGTAGCTGTAGGGTTGAGAGCGGAATGGTGGTGGTGGTGGTGGTGGCGGTAAACATTTATTAAGCTAACAGAGAGGTTGTACGGGAAACCAGCCCCATAGTGGGTCAGCTCCCTTACAGTACAAGGAGAAAGCGGTGTGACAGCCAGAAGATCGTCACTGATTAGACGCCGAACTTGGGCAAAGGTGCCTGACCAGAGAGAAACGCAACACGCATCGTGTCCTCCCCGTTCGCCGGCTGCGATTTTTCCCGGGGCGAGCGTAAGTTGGGAACGCAGAGAACACTGCCACCTGGCAGCGTGTTAATGCGTCGACGAAATGGCACTTTTCCTATTCGAAACGCGCCGAATGGGACGGACGCGCAGAAACGACACTTTGAAGGAACTAATTGTAGATTTCACGGTCATGATGCATTACTTCACTTAAGCAAGAGCACTGTGAAAGGACAGTGGTAGATATAAAAGGCGCGTCTGGAACGCATACAGAGAATGTGACCATGGCGCAGTGGATAGCATGCCCGGCATCGCTCGTCGTGGACCAAGAGATCTTAGGTTCGACTCCCATTGACAGGAACCTTTTTTTTCTTTGTCTTCTGATCATGTGTATTTTTTGACGTCATTTCCGTGACGGAAATACGTCACTGAAGTCTTGGTGGACCCCGGCATAAAACACTTTCGTGTTAAAAAAATTCTTGTTACGCCCCTGTAACGATACGTTCACGCATCTGTCAGCTTCTTCTGTCCAAATCTATGAATATTCAATCGATAACATTAGGAAAACCTTTTTTCTTAATTTGCATGGATTTATTTATTTACTTACCCTGCTTACTTATTTTAAACAGTGCAGCTTCCTATAGGGCTATTGAATGAACATTGTCGTTGAGGATTTGTTACACACCCAAAAAATTAAAAAAAAACTGTATAATAACCACTCATTAACATCACCAGACAAAGGATTCCAATGTTCGAGCGCTGAGATAATCAAAACAGGGTATTTATTCGTGATTTTTCTTTATTACATGCCGCTAGCCGGCGCACCAGGTCATGAGTAGGAGTGGGCATGCCTAACTTACGCTGACAAAGCATTTTTAACACACGAATGTCAGTTCTGGTATGAAATATAAAATGGCGTAGCTTGTCACAGCTACATCTTGGAGAAGACTGAGCGAACTTAATTAATGCATTCGCCTGAACAGGCAGGGCGTGACGAATTAATTAGACAGCGGAGAAACTTTTAATGTAACGATGTCCAGCGTGAAAGACTTTCAGTGTGTTGACACGCTGGCAGTGCAGGGGTTTTCGTTTTGGTTTTCCGAGACGGTTACGTTGCAAGGGGGAAAGACAACCGAGCCAGTCATGTCGTGGGTTCGGGACGTAAAATCCCATCAATGATTATATTTGTCTTATTAGTGCTTCTCGTCATACACCCTTTTTCATGCAACGCACCATGACGGGTTCAAACGGCAAGCTCTTCCACACTGGAACTATTTGAACGACGCAGTGTGGCGCCTTGCTTGTTTTCAAAGAATTTGTTTCGTTTCCCAACACGCATGTAAGGGGCGCTCTCAGATAAGTTACGCGGAAGAGACAATGGCAAAGTACAAATGCTTGCGAGCAGCAATTGTATGCGTTGCTGACAGGCCGGGAATCTATCGTAGAAGGTTCCACGTGCGCGGTTTAAGTCACGTGATTCTTACGTGTCATGTGATTCAGTGTCTCAGCAATTGTTTCTCTCTGCAGACGCATGCTTTCGTGTGTGCGTGTGCGTGCGTGCTTGCGTGCGTGTGTGTATGCTTTTTTGGCCCCCTATATATGAAAATAACTAAAAAGAAAAGTGTGTGTGTGTGTGTGTGTGTGTGTGTGTGTGTGTGTGTGTGTGTGTGTGTGTGTGTGTGTGTGTGTGTGTGTGTGTGTGTGTGTGTGTGTGTGTGTGTGTGTGTGTGTGTGTGTGTGTTTAAGTATTTGTTTATGTATTTACATTCACATAGCATGCGCTTGCTTTCTTAGTGTTTCGCGTGGAGGCATCAGAACTACATAGGGAGGTATACCGGTCACATATTCTGATACCAAGATACCAAAAGTCACGTGATGCCTGATACATTTGCCTAATATTATTCGAAGGCGTAATTCATCTTATTTTCTGCTCATTCGATGTACTAATCCTGCCTCCCCCGAAAGCTTCCTGAACCCAATGTGGTTTTGCCGCGCCTCCGTGATCAGAGCACCTTTGACCAAGCGACATTGTCACGGGATGACGTCATAGCAGCGTCACAGAACTTTTACAACTTGTGTCCAATAATCCTATCCTTTCCTTGGCATCCTTGTATGTTGTTTCTCATTAATATTGTGTCTTGTAGTGGTGAAGGAGCAAGACAGTCGCCAGTGGGACGCTCGCTTGCAATGGTGCGAAGCGCGAGCGCGGTTAGCGAGCTGTTGGTGCGGAGCCTGTTAGACTGTTTCTCGTCGCGCCGGCTTTCAATTCAATTCAATTCAATTCAATGTTTATTTTTTTCTTGATCAATCAAGAGGGCGGCGAGGACAAAGGCTTGCAAGCCTGACGAGGGTCCCCGCCCCCCACATACACTTTCTGCCAGTTAACCGTTGTCCTCAAATAAACCACCTTGCAAAGTGGTGGAGGTGCTGGGTATCGATCCCAGTACCTCTCGCACGGGGGTTTATTTGAGGACGTCGGTTAACTGGCAGAAAGCCGGCGCAACGAGAAATAGTCTAACAGGCTCGGCACCAACAGCTCGCTAACAGCGCTCGCGCTTCGCACCAAGCGAGCGTCCCACTGGCGACTGTCTTGCTCCTTCACCACTACAGTCTAACAAAGTTTCCTTCATTCATAGCGGGGGTCTCGTCCTGGCAGACTTGATGCCTTCAGGTAGTATGCGAGGGATTTTTGGTCAGCTGCCAGCTCGTATTAAGATCACGTGCTAAGTGATGCCAACAGGCAAAAAAGAGTGTTCCACGCTCGCCGTCATGGCTACTGGCGGCGCTGACTGACGCTCCCACGTTTAGATACCCTATAAAGTGGCCGGAGGGATGACAGCCGCCGTAGCTCAGTGGGTAGAGCATCGGACGCGTTATTCGAAAGTCGCAAGTTCGGTGCTTGCCGGTGGCAAGTTATCTTTTCGTCCACTTTTGTTTCTTCACATTTACATTACAATTACTGCTAGTAATATCCCCTATGCTTTCCTTGGCATCATTGACTGTTAGCTGTCATTAATACTGTGGGAAAAGGTGACTTTTCGTTCCAATGTATTTCGCTTCAGTTCCCGTCATTACTGCTAAATTGGTGCTAAAGGCAACATTTTTACCCGCCACTGTGGTCTAGTGGTTACGTTGCGCGTTGACTGCTGACGCGAAGCTCGCGAGATCGAATCGTCACCGCGGCGGCCGCATTTTCACTGGGGGCGAAAATGCTTGAGGCCCGTGTACTCAAATTTAGGCGCACGTTAAAAAACCCCAGGGGGTCGGAACTTCAGGAGCCCTCTACTACAGCGTGCCTCATAACCATACCATGGTTTTAAGACGTTAAACCCCAGCAGTTATTAAAGACAACGGGTAATGACATCTATGCTTTCCTGACCTAAATGTGTGTTGGGTTCACTTGGCTGTGTCTTTCCAAGCATTGTTATACTGTGCTCTCTAGCTACAGGTTACAGCCACCTGTAAACGTTACAGCCAGTTCCTTCTAGCCGAAAGTCGTTTCAGCGAAGAACAGTGAGCGAGCGACAAAGGATTCCCTGCTAGCTGTTTTTCTTGCGTGTCCGGTTATCTCCCTCCTTATCTGGGAGAGCGCGCCATCGCACCGTGTTGTTGCTTTTAAGGTCGCTCCTTCTCCATACTCGTCGAGATAAACAGAACTGGAAGAGAACGAACGCTGTCGTTGGGCGAAACAATTGCCCGCATTCCCTCACGTTCGTTCTAGCTACGGATGACTCACGCGAGCTGCATGTCAGGCAGATGCGTGGCTCGTCGTCTTCTATTTCTTTCTTTCTGTCTTTTTTTTTTTTTTAGTTTCCGTTCATCAATCGGAATGAGGTATTTTGTTGGCTAATCGGTACCAGCTGCATGTGACAGGAATCAGAAATTTCTCGATAAACGTTTGAAACGGCAGTTTAGTAAGTACGACGTAAACTGAAGTGACTTAATGTGGGCGAAAAAAAATTAGAGCAGTTTTGCACGAAGTCGCGCAAGGATTGGTCACAAAGCAGAGATGGCGGACTAGAAGCAAAAGAGGAAGAAGAGGGTGAAGACAAAGAAGAAGATAATGAAGAGAGCGTGTGCCGGTTTGTGAAGATGCTATTCCTTCTATGTCACGCGGCAAACTATACTGACTAATAAGAACTTGTTGTTGGGCGAATTGGTGAATACGTAAGATCGTGATTTCTGCGCTAAAAAAGACGAACCCATGCGTCCTGTCTCTCACATGTGTTCGTCTTTTTTAGCGCAAAAATCACGATGTTATGTACTGGCTATACAGTACTTCACATGCATATGCTTTCTCTCTTTTTTCTATCTTCTTTTTGTGTATGTTGCTTTATATCTCTTTCTCTCTCTGTCTGTTTCTTTCTTTGTATTTCTATTTTTTTCTCACTTTCTTACCTTTCTTCTCTTTTTTTCTCTTTCTCTCTCTCTTAGCTGATCTCTCTCTGTGTGGTCGATCTCTCGCCTTATATCTTTTTATCTGTTTCTTCCTTTTTTTCTATCTATTTCTCTGTGTTTATTTTTTTTTCTATCTCTATATCTCTCTGTCCCTCTTTCCGTATTCGGTCTGCCCTCCTTTTTCCCCTCATGCTCACCCTCACAGCTCTTCTCCTCAACCTCACTTCCCTTTCCCATCGTCTAGCCTGTACTACAGTGTACTTCTTGTCCGTGCTTGAACGTCCGGCGAGCACTTCGCGCGCTTCACTGTTTTCTTCCTACCTTCTCGGTGGCCTTTCCCGCGCCTGCGCGCATCGCGCGGCGGCTCGCGCTGTCCCGACTTAGGACGCCAGGCGAAAGCCCCTATTTTACTTCTCACCCTATTTTTTCTTTACCTCTCCACTATCTTTCATTCCCCATACCCATCCCTGTGCCGACCTGTTGAGGTGACCTCCATTGAAGAGACAGTTACGGGTCGGCACTTATTTCTTCACTTTTCCTTAATAACCACTTCGTTAGTACGCTGTAGCTGTACTTAACTACACAAGGCTATGCTGTGCTCTGCCAGCGTGCCTGGATAGCCGAGAATTGATTTTGGGTGGCCCGAGATAATGTGTGCTACACGCATTTAAGTCAAGTTGTTTTTAAAAATCTCGTACTATGCCTGTTGACGTGCTCTTGCTAATGGGTATGCACTGTTTATAGAAAACTCGCATATTGAGCGGGCATGCGGAACCGATGGTTTCATCAGGGTTGCATTTCACACAAATGGCTCTACAGCTAAAAGACTCTTAACAACTGCAGTTTCAGCCGGGACTGGTATCCACTGATCGTGAAAGGCACGGCTCTAATACCCATTTTGGAAGCAAGTGTTATTTGAAACTTCAGTTATATTGGCAAATGGACTCTTTCGTTGCTAAGCGCGTGGATGTAGGCCCAGTTCCCGGCATGGAGGAAGGAAAAAGTTACGAGGGATCATTGCACAGTGAGAAAGAAAGAAAGAAAGAAAGAAAGAAAGAAAGAAAGAAAGAAAGAAAGAAAGAAAGAAAGAAAGAAAGAAAGAAAGAAAGAAAGAAAGAAAGAAAGAAAGAAAGAAAGTACGTCAAGCATACAGACGCAACGCTTCGCTTGCCGCCCATTTTCCCGATAGGCAAAGGGCTCCTGATTCCTTTTAGGGGCGAAGCTCCTCTAGCCGGGGCTATGTGCCTGATGTGCCTGGCACAGTGTACACTAGATGGCGATGACGATGACGCTGCCATCATGTCAGCGTCATCGGCTGTACGCTAGTTCACATTGCTCCCACAAGAGGCTAGTGCGATGACGATGACGCTGCCATCATGTCAGCGTCATCGGCTGTGGTATAATTGAAAGGGCGCCCGTTAGATGGCGCACTGCCATCTTCGCCGGGAGCTCAGTCAGCGAACATCTCCACACAGCTACTCATCATGAACACGCCAGTGGCAAAAGCAGCGGCACGGCTAGTCTCATACATGATGTCCCGTTACGATCTCTGGTACAGCTCGTACGACTGTAAGCGTCCCCCCCCCACCATTAGAGGGACATGTATCGACATTGCCACGTACTTCACTGACCACAATGCTGTAATATTTAAAGGGAATCGGGTCACAGAGCTCACTGGGAACAACCCTTCTTTGTGGTCCGTGAAACAAAATATCATTATGTATCATTATGTGTCACGTCTTTACATGATGTGTTGGCGAATGTTTCACGGTTTTTAGCGATAAGCGTTGGAGCTTCGCCCCACTCATCAGCATTCACTTCGTGGAGATGGCCTGGATTCTTTTCTTTTCGCAGTGACATTTTAAAGTCGAATGATTTAGCCCATGATAAGATGCTGACATTTCTTTAACTACAAAGACTCAGCTGAACTGGGCATGCGTGTTTGCGCAATGACGTCATTAGAATGGCATAATCAGGACGAAAATGCTCTCGTACACGTCTTCTTTATCCTTTTTGTTCGAAGATAAGGCAAAACTAAATATGGACAAAGTACACCGACGTTTTTTTTCAAAATCCGACCACTCGGGAAGCCTATCGCCTTATCGGTTGTTTTTCTGCTGCGGGGAGCTTAAGCAATTCACAGGAGTTTTGTGAAACGGTACTGCCGAAGCCGATATAAGGAGGACTATAAATATGTATAGCAGTGATGTTCACTATCTTATCTGCAACGTATGCTCCGCAGCGATCAGTACGACCAGCGAGGGCTGGATGACACGTGTTTCGTCTCGCAGGGAAGGTCATGTAATGCCACACGCTCGTACAAATGCCAGCCGTTGGGCAACCGATGCAAATCACTCGCTGTTACGATTGCAGGAAGTGTCGCATACACAACGTTCCGTGCTGTGCACCCGTGTAGCTGTGCCGCGCGTGCGACCTTTATTTGCGTTGGTAGTGTCGAAATCGTGGCATTGTTTCAAGAAAAGTGCGCGAAAAACGTGGACGAAGAGAGACGGGAACAGCACAAGCGCTTGTGCTGTTCCCGTCTCTCTTCGTCCACGTTTTTCGCGCACTTTTCTTGAAACATGGAATACCAACTCGCCCAACAGTCTATTCTTCTAAGTGGCATTGTTTGCCGCGGTTCTACACAGTGGTTACGGTGATCGGCTGCGGATTCGAAAGTCGCGGGTTCGATGCCGTCCGCGGCTGCCGCATTTTTCGATGGAGGCAAAATGCCAGAGGTCAGAGTGCAGTACGACGTCAGTGCCCGTTAAAGAACACCTGATGGCCGAAATTTCTGCAGCCCTCCCACGGCACGCTCCATCATGATATCGTGGTTCTGGCACTTGAAACCTCGCTTATTATTATTATTTTTATTATTATTATTATTATTATTATTATTATTATTATTATTATTATTATTATTATTATTATTATTAATAAATCATGTCATTGTTCAGCTGGACTTATATATATGTCCCGCTCGTTTATTAATTTTAACATCTACAGATCCTGCGATCCCCACACGGATTTCAGCAGGTTGGAAGTACAACCTCAGGGTACAAATGTAGCCAACAAAATAAAGCACGATGGAATACATTACTTCTAAAAGATACAAATATATAGAAGTACAAGAAATGCATTTAATATACTAATGCAAATGCAAATACAATGGTTACAGGGAAGTGAACAGACTCGGCCGTTGACAAAAGGAACAGCATCATGAGCATCGGCATGATCCTCGGCAATGGCTGACACTAGCAACCCTGCCTCATAACGTATACCAACTGAGCGCGCTCATCAGAGGGCAATGCCTCTGAGAGTCGCGACATTTGTTGACTTGCTGGTGGTAGTACAGCCATAAAATCCCTCTCGTGTATACGTCCGGCAAATGATCCCAACGAGGACGTAAACAGACGTCATTGGGACATGACGTGTGTAAGCAACTGGAGCCGCTGAGCACCCGATCCACGGATCACAAACAACGTCATGCGCACGCTCCATTAAAGCCTGACACTGCTATGGCTATGAGAAGACGCCATTATCTAGATGTCTCTCTCTCTCTTTCTGCGAGTACCTTCCGGCTTTGCACACGCTTTGTTGTAAAGTATCCGCCGTTAGTTTACGACATTCCTGGACAAGGAGGCATAAAACAAAAGGACAGCTAGTGTACGATGTCACGCGCTTATCTGAGGGAATCCGCATTGATCCGGTTTTTGAGAGAAGTGTAGTCGCACGCTCGAGCTGGCGCGTTTCTTTAAAGCAGGGGTCTCAAACTCATCTGAGGCAGCGGGTCGCATTCGCAGAATTTAGTCCTACAAGGGCCGGGTAAGGGAGAGAATGTAAGCACGGGGGGGGTGGAGGGGCAGAGGCTTATTCTATACACATTGTCACCAAACACTACCACCGAAAAGAAAACATTTCCCGTGTCTTATACACGGGTCATTTTTTAAGTAAATTTGGAGCCAGCATTCCATCCAACAATACCGATCTCCAAAATGAATAAAGTCCGGACGCCGATTCTGAAATACTGTTTTTGTTTCATAGTGACGCTTCACACATGGTGACCACACGGGGTGCTTCACGAAAACAATGCTTTATACCAGTCATGCCTGTGTAGCTCACGAACATACTTATGAAAATTTAAAAAAAATATATGGGATGAACATATCATGTGCGGGCCGCATGCGGCCCGCGGGCCGCGTGTTTGAGGCCCCTGCTTTATAGGCTAAAAAGTCGCAGGGTCCCTCACGCAATCTGATGATGATGATGATGATGTCCTCGTATGAATGGCGCTCACCCACAAAGGGGGGATGGGCCAAGAACCGGGCGGCAGGAGGCTTAAAATAATGGTCTGAAACTAAACCAATCTGTATTTTTTTTTATATAAAACGTTTAATACATGAAAATGCTTAATGAGCAAGCGGTCAGTCCAACGGAGTTTTATGCTAGAAATAAAGTCGGGTTGCACACCCAGAATAAGAAATGATAAAAATAGTCTAACACGGTAATCTTTTTGTTTCTTTTATGTATTCTATTACAGCAGAGCAGACATCCCTGTGGCTGTAACCTAATGAAGTAGCGCCAAATGACAAAATTACTGGAACATTTACAGCTAATCCTAACTTTTGAAGTGGGGCTTGCAGGTACCTTTTTCTCTGATGAGAATAGCGGCGACAAAATAAAAGGAAATGTTCTATTGATTCGATTTCATTGCAAAATATGCACAACGGGGACGCCTTGATGCCAGCTTTATTCAGGTAATAATTCAGTGTCGGAATTCTACAGCGTAATCTCGTGAAAGAAACTTCTAACTGCCGAGATTCACACCACTGTTTATTCCAGCAATGTCTTAAATGTGCGAAATCTGTCACTTTATCCAAAGATAATTTGCCTATTTCACTTTGCAAACAGGCATTTCTGAATCTTAATGCTGTCGCGTAAGCCGTGTCTGGTAAAACTGGGATAATGGGACCACTCAGGGCTATTGAGGCTAATGAGTCCGCCATTTCGTTTAAATATAGTCCGCGGTGTCCTGGTACCCACAGTAGTTGGATCTTTTGTAAGTGTGGCGGTATTAGATGGCGAAACGTATGAATCAGTGTTAAATTTGTTGCCGCAGATAGTGCAGTACATACTGAGAGAGAATCTGTTACGATCACTGCTGCTGATTCACTTGAAGGAAGTTTGCGTAGAGCTAGAACAACAGCCAATAACTCTGCAATGAATATAGGCGTATAATCTGGGAGTCGAACCGAAAAGGACCAATCAAGAGAAGAAGAGAAGATGCCAACTCCAGCCTTTTCTTTTGACACAGACGCATCCGTCGCAATTATATTGCTTATTGTCAGGTGCGCTAGGTAATCTTCTAACTGATCATTTAAATACCGAAATGGTATTTGCTTCGCATTAGGAGGGAAAATATCTTCAAATTCTATGTTAAGGGTTGAAGCGAGGTTACCTGTTGAGCCAATATGTTTAATTTTTACATTCAGTGGTTCTAGCATCGCTTGTACAAATATAATTTGCGGGGTGTGTAGTCGCGACCAATTTGTGTCAAAGAATAAGCTCGGTTCTTCAATGAAAATATAGCAAGATCGTCTCTGAGGTGAATTGTATATGTTTAAGAAGGTTTGAACCGTGAGTATTTTAAATCTATTTAGCAAGGAAGGTAGTCGCGCTTCCATATACAACACATTGTTTGCAACAAACTTTGGGAGACCAAGGCATAAACGCAAAGCTTCCCTTTCCAACAGTACTAAGGGTCTCATTTTATAAGCTGCACTGCCAGAAAATAACACACACCCGAATTCCATGATAGGCCGCACGTACAGTTTATAAATCATTATCAGTGTGTTCCTTCTCAACCCTCTTCTACTGTTTGCTAACTTCCGTAGCCAACCCATGGCACGTGTTGCTTTACAGTAGACTTCTTCTATGTGGCTTCTCCAATTCAAATTTGCATTATATATGATGCCCAAATATTTAAGGGAATCTACCTGGGGAATGAGCTCTGAACAATAAATGAGTGAGATGTTGACAGGCTGCATAAAAGAGAACGCGAGAAGCGCGCTTTTCTTGACATTCAACGTCATATGAATATTTTTAAGCCATGCTTCTAGCGTATTCATATAATTTTGTAGTGTCTGATATAGTGCGTGCAGATCCTTATTTGTCGCGAAGAAAGCAATATCATCTGCATACACATATAATTGAATATCCTGATGTGATGGAATGGAGCTTAAGAATATGTTAAATAAAACTGGAGACAGGACAGCCCCCCTGTGGTACGCCACGTTTCTGTCTATATCTGTTAGATACGTACCCATCTTTAAAGCAATAAAATTTCCTTTCTCTTAAAAACTCTGAAACCCACGCTGTGATGTAGTTAGGAAAGTTGTAATGTTCCATCTGTTTTATTAACAATGAGTGCTCAACCTTATCATACGCCTTAGCCAAATCTAGAGTGACTGAATGCACAGTAGTCGCGTCGACGCCGAGCCAATTGTATGCGACTCTCTAAATCAACGTGCGCGCACCATATTGAGTAACCAGATCTAAAACCAATTTGACTGGGATTTAGTATTGCGTGATCATCAATATATTTCATTACCCGGACATTCAAAATTCTTTCTACAAGTTTAATCAGATTAGATGTCAGTGATATTGGTCGTATATTGTCAAGGGCAAATCCAATTCCCTGTTTTTTAAGTAGCGGAATCACTTTGGACAGCTTCCAATCAGCAGGTATCCAAGCATTTTTCAAAGAGTAATTTACCATATTGAGTATTTCGTTTGGAGAAATTTCAAATATTACTTTTATCATTGACGTGGTCACCCCATCTGGTCCAGGCGCTGCGGGAGATAAATGCCTTATTACTTCCGCCAGTTCAGCTATGGTAACTTCATCGAATTCCTCACCTGCAATTGGGTTCACAATGTACAGTGGCATAGTTGACATGAATCTATCCTGTAACCCTTTCGCAATATTTTCTACTAATTCAGAGAGTTCACGGGGAGAAAGAATTACAGAATCGATATTTTCAGAGGGAGGTAACATCTTTCGAGATCGTAAAAATCTAAAAAGGGCTTTTTTATTTTTAGCTTTAGAAAGATAACCAAATCTGTTCTTATCGTAGTCATCTTTTGTTTTACGTATTGTACGTTTGAACTCAGCTGCTATGTATTTATAATCACACCAATGTTTTGGGCATTGGTTGACCAGAAGTTGTTTCCATGCAGCTTTTCGTCTTCTATAGCCTCTCATGCAATCTTCATTCCACCATGGACTAACGGATCCTCCTGTGACCGAGTTTAATTTAAACGTTGCGTTTTTTACTGATCTTTTTAAAACCGCACACAGGCTCATAGCCCTAATATCCTCCTGCATGTCCTTGCGAGGAATCAAAGTAGCTTTTAAGTCTTTTACCTAATTTTGCATAATTCACAAATGAGCCGACCTTTTCGGTGAAAAATATTCTAGGAAAATTAATTTCAAAACTAATAGGTAGGTGATCACTATTGGTAGCACAGTCTAAAGTTTTCCACGAACATATACTTAGGGAGGAGCTAGAAAATGTCAAGTCTATTGCCGATTTAGACTGACCTCTAACGAAAGTAGCAGCGCGTGAGTTTAAACAAGATAAATCCTTGTCCAGGGCCCATTCCCACAAGCGTTTTCCACTTAAATCTGTTTTGAAACCCCAAGACACGTGATGCGAATTGAAGTCCCCAGTAAATAATATATCCTTTCTGCAGGCAGATAACATGACATCTAGGCATCTCGTGTCTTGCACCCCCGCCGGAAAATATGCATTTACAAAAGAAAAAGGAGCACAGTCTGGTAATGTTATGTCTAATACCAAAATTTCACAGTCAGTAGCCATACATTGATAAGATATCTTGACTCTGTGACTGAATTTAGTTGATATAAAGAAAGCAAGCCCACCTCCTCTACCAGGTCGATCCAAGCGAAATAGTCGATAATTTTTTAGGTAAAACTTTTGACCGGTTGTAAGCCAGGTTTCTTGCAGTGCAATGATGTCTGGGGAAAGTTGCGAAGAAAGGTAAGACTGGTCTGTGGTAGCAGAAACAATCGAGCGGCAATTCCACTGTAAGATGTTTAGGGAGCCTATTTTGATGCTAGAACCGTAGCAGAAACTGCTTGATCCAAAACATCCTTTTTCAAGAAGTCTTTTTTGGAAAGGTTCTCAAAGAAGTCTTTCTTTGACAGATACTTTTTAGATTTCGAACTATGCGGAGAAACTTTTGATGGGGGGAGATCGGGTACGCTTCAGTGTTTTTTGAGAGTTTGTATCCATATCTGTAAATCCTTCCGAATCGTCCGTTAGGGGTTCCAAATCGTTATGTTCTGAAGTTTTGGAAGGTCCTGCTTGAGGAGAGACAGATCGCTGACGTTCTGTCAATTTTTCCATCTCCGTACGGTGTGGAATCATCGATGCCTGCGACTCCTGCTCTTGCGCAGTCGCGACACCAAGAATTTGGGTCAACTGGTTTGATAGCATCTGTGCCAAGGTTTCAAAAATATTGTTTGCTAGACGATCCATTGCCTTTTCCGTAGCCTTCTCTATGGCCTCTGCTATAGATTTTGCGAAGGATGCATCCATGGCAGTAGTATGACGAGCTGTAACGCCCGCATAGCCTTTTGCTCTTTCCTGCAGTTCCGCAACTGCTTCCCTCCGAGAGCACCGCTTGCGTTCTACAATTTCCAATACACTGAGCTCTCTTTCTTTTGCCACACAGTCTGCGGAGTCTGCAGGATGTGCTCCACTGCATAAACAGCACTTCTCTTCTTCGGAGCTGCAATCGCGGGGACAGTTCGAAGGCAAAAGGCATCTTCTTCGCTTTTTGCTTCTCAGTCGATGTATTGATCCTGCCAACCACCCACCGAAAGCTTTCCGCACCTGCCGTGGTTTTGCATTGCATCCGTGATCGGCGTACCTTTGACCGAGCGATGTCAGGTGATGAACTCATCCGGGACGTCATGGTCACGTCACACACTGCTGTTACATGTGACGTCATATGATGCGAGTCGTGAGAGTCATATTACATCATATGACGTATATCACATGTGAGTCCCTCTGCGACACAACTGCATTTTAGGGGCGAAGCTCCTAAGGGTGTGGGTCTGTCCCTCCTTTGTAGTTGTCGTAGTAGTAGTAGGTAGGTAGATAGCCACGTATAGTGGAATGTACCCACTCCACGTGATAACGATGAAGTATAAGCGCGTTTCAGTATAGTGGAATGTACCCACTACACGTGATATAGATGACGATGACGCCGGATGACCATGCAGATAAACTCTTGGCCGATCCCCCTGAGTGGGTAGGTGCCAATCATACAAGGAGCATCATCATCATCATTATCATCATAAGCGCGTTCCAGACCACACATTCTCTTTCTGCCATGGATGAAAACGATCGAGCTTCGCCCACTCATCATCATTCACTTCGTGGATATGGCGTGATTTTTTAGCATCACTCGTGTTCACGCCAACGGTCAATTTTAGCTTTTGATGAGACATCTAAGACTTTCGCTTTAACATCTTTCACGCACGCTGGTGACGAGAACGTGCCAACGTCTCGGGGCCAAAGATGTGTACAACACAAAACGACAAAGTAGGTCATCACCGATATGACCCAGATGGGATAGCCTTTAAGGAGAACGACAACCAATTTCTATGGTACCCGTTTTCTTTAATGCAACGGAAAGCTGACCGGTCAGAGTGCCTAATCGCGGAACGGTAACGCGAAAACTTGCTGAAACATTTTAGATGTGAAGCATCTTATGGCGAAGCTTAATCCGGTGGTGGTGGTGGTGGTGGTGTGCCTCGAGGCCTCACTTACTGCGCATGCGCAAACCCTTTCAAATAAAAATAAAAAACCTCCTCTCCCCCTCTCTCTCCTCTAGGCATCCCTCCCCGCGCTCCCACTGCGCATGCGCGTCCCCCCCCTCTCTCTCCTCTAATACGCTCCCCCCTCTCTCCTCTAGGCATCCCTGCCCACAGCGTCCACACCCCCACTGCGCATGCGCGTCCCCCCCCTCTCTCTCCTCTCCTACGCTACCCCCCTCTCTGGCCTCGCGACGCCGACGCAGGCAGCGTCTGCTAGCGAGTTTCTTGGTTGAAAAAACCGACTGCTCGCGCTGCACAACCGTTCACAATGGATCTTGACCTCCAAGGTGGTGCCGGTGGGAGATTTCTCCTGTGCGTTGTTGAACAATAAAAATTCGCAGCGTGCGCGTTAACTAAAAGCCGACTGCGGGTCTCTGTGTCCAATCGGAGTCTTCTGTCTCTCATTGCCCATTAGCAGCGATTGGCATGTTCCAGTAGGAAACACCGCTCCATCACTGCGTGCTTTGCGCCTCCTCAGTTTTCTCTCCTGCGCAACGCTGCGATAGCGCCAGCGTCAACGCCACCGCCAGTGTAAGCGTTAGCGCCCGCTGCTTCACATCTACACATGGTTCCCTTTAACGGGAGATGGTGTAATTTTATAATCTGATTCCTTTTAGGGGCGAAGCTCCTTAAAGCGGCACCCGTTCGTCCCTCGTCGTAGTGCGTAATCAGTCTTACGCTTTGACCTCCAAGGTGGTGCCGGTGGGAGATTTCTCCTGTGCGTTGTTGAACAATAAAAAATTCGCAGCGTGCGCGTTAACTAAAAGCCGAATTCTTCTGTCTCTCATTCCCCATTAGCAGCCATTGGCATTTCTCCTGTGCGTGATTAAACAATAAACATTTTGTTCAAAACGCCGTTGATTGATGAAATAAACCAACGAGACGCCAGACCCTATTGGAAAAACACAAGTAGTGGGCATGGTGGAAACCACCATCCATCATTATAGTGGATTAATGTAGTGGGTGGATGGTGGATGCATAGTGGAAAGTGGATGGTGGTTGGATAGTGGATGCTGGGTGGATAGTGGATAGTGGATGCTGGGTGGATAGTGGACAGTAGTTTAGGTGGGCAGATGATGGACGGTAGCCTAGGTGGGTAGAAAGTATGCTGTGTACAAGGTACGTGGCAGGTACGAGATGGCGGGCATATTAGTCAATGAAACATATTTCTTTCAATGCTCTTTCTGTTAGGAATGAAAACTTCCTGTTACACAAGGCACACAAGTTATCAGGCGAAACAGGCACAATAATAGCCTGTATCTTCCTGTTACACAAGGCACACAAGTTAAGTGTTATCAGGCGAAACAGGTACAATAATAGCCTGTTTGCACCAAGCAATAAACCGCCTGACTCAGTGAACAGCTTTATTCACTTTTATACATTTCTTGGTGTTTTGCTTACTCCTTTGCCTATACAAACAGCTTCTGCAGAAAACTCTAGTAGAAAACCTTCCCAACAGCATCACGGTTCTCCCTCGGTGGCTCTATTTGAAGGGACTACAAAGAAATGCATTTCTCCAATAACGCGAAAAACATTGAAACAGCATCATTATAAATAGAATAGAAATAGAATAGAAATAGAAATAGAGTTGAATAGAAATAGAAATAGAACAGAAATAGAAGTAGAATAGAAATAATATAGAAATAGAAATAAAATAGAAGTAGAAATAGAGTAGAAATAGAACAGGAATAGAAATGGAATAGAAGTAGAGATAGAATAGAAATAGAATAGAAGTAGAGATAGAATAGAAATAGAATATAAATAAAAATAGAATAGAAATAGAATAGAAGTAGAATATAAGTAGAAATAGAAATAGAGTAGAAATATAACAGGAATAGAAATAGAATAGAAATAAAATAGAAATAGAAATAGAGAAGTTGAATTAGAAATAGAGTAGAAATTGAAATAGAGTAGAAATAGAAACAGAATAGTGCACGTAGGCGAATCAGCATATTGATACGCCTTACGTACAACAAAAAGCATATAGTGAGTCCTTGTGCATGGTACGTTGTTCGGCTAATCGGTTCATAGATATAGCACACACGTTCAATCTGGGCGAAGACAACTCGTTAGAACACATAAACACACACATGAAGCGCACGGTGTGTGTGTGTTTCTATGTTTTAGCGTGTTGTCTTCGCGTAGTTTAAACGTGTCTTTCATAATCGCACCACAAACAGCTGGTTAACTATTACCGGCTGTTATAATAATTTTTTTCGCGAGCTGACGTAAACAGAATACTGTCGGCATTCCGTGCCGGGACAATTACTTGCAGTCAATAGAGGCCGGCAGCACAGCTTGATGGCAGCTCTTGAAATAAATCTCTTGAAAACCACAAGCCGGTTAATTCAGTAGTCAAATAACCTTCCCCTCGCAAAATAAAAACGCGATCCGCTCGCCCGAGCCGAGCAAGAAAAAAGAAAACATAATTGAACCACAGCCTAAACTTTCATACATTGCAGCGGCAAATCAAATCCACAGTGGACGATGCCGGAAGCCGGCCAACGGGGAGACACAGCCGGCCAGTTTGCGCTCGCGCTGCACTGCCACCCCACCCCCAACCCCCCACATTCCCCCGAAGACCACCTTCAACATTTTGCCGTTCTTAGGGACGGATTCTGAACAATTTCCCGTTCTTTCCGCCATAAAAGCTTATGAGTGCACAAGGGTGCTAGCATAAACAGTGTTCATTATTGCTTCACCTAATGACACAAAATAAACGCTAAGCAAACATCGGCCAATGCAACTTATCGCGCCTCACCGATTCCCAGTCCCCAAGCCGGTGCTACAGTACCACAATTGCTACAGCACATGCAACCCGGTGGCTGTAGCAATCATTTTTTTAGTTTTGTTATTCCAAGTGCAGTGACGGTTGCTAAATACCTGTGTAAAATGAGCACCTTTCTGGCGAATATTTTGCCTCTGCTTTCAGTTTTATGGCGGGTAGTGCGTCCGTTTCACATATATCAGCCCCTTTTAACAGTATCGATTAAGCTCTTTACAAACGTCGTGTCGTATCAGGTTCAACACAACTGCAAGAGCAATCAGCACCGCGGCATTCAATATTCCTCGGCTATACCGCATATAAAGCAATAATAATGCATAACACGCATAGAATAGCGCTCACAGCCTTTCTCACGAAAATATGCTGGCAGCGTACAGTTGCGACGTCCGCCGGTCTTCAAGTGACGTGACGAGTCGGCATCGGCTGAGAACCCGTTTGCGGGCATCCGTCGGTCCAGAGGCAATGTGGTGAGCTCCCGATGTGTACGAACTGACTCGTCGATTTTCCACTCCACAGAGCGCGTTGCGACGAACTGTTCGGGCGCTGTTCATCGATGATGTGCGGAAGCATTTGAAGACGGCGTATTCCAAGACTAATCACGTTTATCACCAACAAAGCAATCGTACTTGGGAAGCTGGCGGCTGCTGATCACTCAGTTCGCGCATACTGCACATGATATTCATTCAAGTTCCGCCTACGTCACTGACCACAACATAAAACGCACAACAACGGCCAGCACAAAAATCAACCGCATCAGCGCTGACACAATCAGCCTGGCATGACCACGTTGTAGCGGCGCGGCGCCATGTCAGGAAAGAAAAATATGAGAGGACGACAGCGGCGACCCTAGTGGTCACGGCCGCAGTGCCTATTTTACTTCCGACGCTGTCGGACGCGACGTCATTGCCGCCATGACGGTTTGGCGCAGCTTCTCCAGTATGGTACAGCATGGTACACCATCATTTTCCTCACCCACCATTCCCTCGCTGCTTTCCAGCATTCGCGCGATAGTGGATGGTGGGACATTACCCGCTATTTTGCTGCTACTCTCCACCATCGTCCACTATCCTTTCCACCTTGCCCATTTAACGTACACCATGCCACTCACCCCTGTCCACTATCAACACCATGATTTCCAGCATACCCAGCAGTATTTCCACTATATCCACTATCTTTTCCAGTACCCACTATGGTAGTTTTTCCAATAGGGGATGTTTTCTAAAAGCAAAACGAAAAGACGCCAGATGTTTCTAAAGCAAAACGAAAAGACGCCAGCTGCTTAACGAAAGACGCCAGGTGTTTTCTAAAGCAATGGTTTTATAATCAAAACCATATCGCGATACAGGTTTGTAGTTGACGATGCTCGTTGCCGTCGGTGTGTGCTCGTATGGATAAGGATGCCGCTGCAACCAGTGCAAGAACCACTTAGCTTACATTTCACCGACCACAAAGCGGTCATAATGAAAGGACAACGGAAACCAGCAATAAAAGTTTGATAAAACATTTAATCAATCGTTTCACGTCATTTTTATCGGGCGAATTAACGGAAGAAATTTCACGGTTTAACCGATGATTACTTCCAGGAGCTTCGCCCAATCTCATCATCATTCACCTCGTGGATCTGCCGTCAATTTTTTTTAATACGCGGTGACTATGAAGTCGTACACGCGACATATGCTGCAAACAGTGGGAAGTGAGCGCGACAGCGGTTCTTGTTTGTGCTGCGTGGTTCGCTGCGCACGCGTGCCTTTCAAGCGCATGCGCCGTGGCTCGACACGCTCCACTAGTAGCGGAGAAGGCAGCGTTGCTTCTCAGCGTCAACTTTGTGCATCTGATATGCAGCAGATGGACAATAATATACGTACACTAATTTTGGGCACTAATTATGGTGCGCAAAAGTGCATCGAGACTAGGTACAGCAACCGGAAATGACACCGCTGTGCAGCATCAAGGGTCTTCCGCTTGACGGCATGACAAACCGGTTGTGTGTGTGTGTGTGTGTGTGTGTGTGTGTGTGTGTGCGTGCGTGCGTGCGTGCGTGCGTGCGTGCGTGTGTGTGTGTGTGTGTGTGTGTGTGTGTGTGTGTGTGTGTGTGTGTGTGTGTGTGTGTGTGTGTGTGTGTGTGTGTGTGTGTGTGTGTGTGTGCGTGCGGGCGTGCGTGCGGGCGTGTGTGTGACTTTGAAACGCAATATAAAAATATAGTGTTACTCAAATCGCGGAAAGGATTCTTCAGTATGTCACTGTAACTCAGGGTATTTTCATTTCTACCCGAATCGAATCACAAGTTCCTGCCAGTTGTCGGTCCCTTTAAAAAGCTCAATCTCTCATTTTGTGTGCAATCTATGAATATTACCTCAGAGAGTTTGTGACTGCAATGACTACTACTACGCCTACAAAGAGAAGCTAGCCAAATCATTATGATGAATGTGGTCGCATGTCTTCAGAGCACGTCACTAAAATCGCTTGGGGACTCTTAATATGTATCGCTACAACTTGAAGCTTCGCATGTCTCGGGTTCCCATCCTGTACTGAGCACGTTACTTAATATAGCACGTTATCTGATTCGATTATTAGCCAAGCTCTGTATGAATTACCTATCTACATTAGTACAATAGCCGGTCGTATCTATCTGAACTCGTACAAGTGCACGCCGGCTCGCCCAATAATGGGTTCATCATTTTACTCAATGTTGCATGCAACTCACTCGCCCGTACGCTACACGATGCAGCTATCTCAGTATAATGTTGTGAGCTTGTCTGCTTAGCATTCTATGCATCCACAGGTGTACATTCCATCTATAGATGTCTCGGTAATAGCAAAAATCAATACCTCCTTCTTTGTCTCGAACTAACTTAGGCAAACACTTCATCTAGAGAGTAAACATTACCGACTGCTACATGTTCACCTTAATCTAAACGCACGCGTAGTTGTTGTTTGAGCTCCCCTCGATAGGAAATCACTACTGGTTCGTGCAATTAAGAAAATGCAATTGCGATTGCCTACGATCTGTTCCTCCTTTTTTTTTTTTTTCTGTAACCTTCACGGTGCTGCGTACTTTCTTATTTAACAAATACAAAACCCATGTGTTGGGCATGTATTACAGGCCGGCGCAGTTTGCTCGTGCACTCAGGGTTGCCGTTGCTGGCTACATTGCGCCAAATTGGCTACTTTTGGACCCCGTTGGCGACGAAAATTTCCAGTTGGCGCCATGGCTCTTTTTTAAAATTGTGGTTTTACTCATGCAAAATGGTTTTATTTATTCATCAATAGTAAAGACTCTGTTGATAATACCGCTTCTGTTCTCTTTGGCTAAAAATTCGGCGATAATATGAAATGACATGGCTACTTTGGCTACTTTTGGCGTGAGTTCTGGCGCCTTTTCATGTCCACCCAACGGCAACCCTGCGTGTACTGCACACGCGTTGAGCTGCATAGCTTACACCCTGCAATGGTCCAGACGGTGCGACATAGCTCTCCTTCGCCACCTCAGTATCGCCAGCATCGGACACCAGGGTTACCATGAAAATGAGACGTTCACAAAATACATATACGCGCCCAAGCGTGGTCTCCTAGTGCACCTTTCTCATTATAGTGTACTAGAATATAACTATAAATAGATTCTAGTACCCTCCAAAACTGCGTTGCGGGTCCCAATTTTGCCTGCTTTTACTCGCTAGGCTCCATTCTGTGGCGATAACGTCGCATATCGAAAACTCCATTGCACGACAGTTTCTTCCGAAGCCATTATTCGTCGCTATGGCAACAACCATTGTTAAAGACCTGTGTTGCAGCTTTAAAGAGCTGCCGCGTCATTAATGACTAAATCAGTCGCAGTCGCCCACGACATGTTTCGTTAGCGTGGTTGGCGCCAAGCGTGCAACCTACGTCTACGTAACGATATCGCTCATTCTACGGTGACGCCATACTCTAATAGAAGGGCAAAACTCGTGTAGCAGAATATATCATTCCTTAAGTTAGTGCTGTAGGATACTAATCCGGGTATATTAATGAGGCGTGCCTCATGATCACCTCGTGGCTTGGACAGGTAATACTCGGGACTGCTTTAGACTACGTAATTAAAACTGAAAGCTTGTTATGTATGATCTCGGTGAAGACGCTAGCGCTAGGTAAATAGACCGTATCAGAAAATGTTTGGGGCCTTTAGTGCTCCGGTCATGATAGATGACGCTCTCAAGAAATGTTAGTGGATGTTACTTTGAAGCATGTTCTTAATAGTCATCATCATCATCATCATCATCATCATCATCAGAAGCAGTAGCAGCAGCATCGTAACATCTTATGTCAACTTCAAGGAGAAGGCCTCGTCAAGCAATCTCCAGCTCTGTACGTCGTTTTTTGAGACGCCTCTCTCTGTCACAGCTGCTTCGCATCTAATAAAGGTTGGGGCGTCATATCAAAAAATGATGGCGCAATGATGAGGGACGCGGTATAGTGGAGGGCTTCGGAAATTTTGCCCCCTTGGGGGTGCCTTAATGTACCCCTCCTAATCCGCAGCGGACCGGGGGGGCGTGAAGTCTGCCCCGCAGGTTTATTTAAAAACGCCTTTAACTTTCGTGTTGTAACGATTCCTGTGACGGAGGGATCAACCATGTTTTCTTTAAACGGTAGATAGGGTCTGACGGCGTGCTTGCATTACAATCTGAGATGTTAGCTTAAACGATATCAAGTAACAACGGAATTACTTTGATCATTACTTTTCAATTGTTGTTTGCGCATAATGTTAACTAGAAACAAAGATATAACCTACGCATCGCATCAGAGCTTGTGCGGTGGCTTTTGAAGGTAGGAAAACAACAGTGACATGTTCGGTCAGCGACTTTTGAGATGTTAGGTCACCGCATCGCTTAGTTGGTGTAAGGGACAGCTTCGAGCTTTCCCAGTTAACAGTACTTGGTTAACTTCCTTTTCGTTGATTATGCTGAACTGAATATTTCGATATTTCATGTTTAGGGACCACCGGGGCCACTGCTTACATTTTCCCACGAAGTACGTGCGCGACGCTCGCAATCGTTCACATCGTTCTTTTAAACGAATTTTTTTAGCAGCGAAGATCCTATGCTCGCACGATGTCCGTTGTCGCCGTCGTCGTCGTAGGTCCCCGTCGGAACAGCTCCGGCGCCGCTCCGAAAGCCTCTCTCAGCAAGCGTATCGATCAAGGGCATGGCGTCGTGCGCAGAACCGTTGGTAAAGCACACGCAGCGCGCATACCGACCACGCACAGGTGTTGCGCTGCGCCGGCGCCGTTCCGAAACCCCTCTCCGAGCAAGCGCAAGACGTCATGCGCAGAACCATTCGCAGAGCGCACGCAGCGCACATACCGACCGCGCACAGGTGTTGCGCCGGCGCCACGCCGCTCGTACCTCGAGCGCGCATACAAGCCGTGAACAGCGCGCTGCATTGCTCGCAAGCCGGTCGCAGCGCTTGTGTCCGCGTCGCTTTTCGTCCTTGTCCTTTTGTGCGCTAAAGAAGTGAAACATGAATTACCAACATGCCCAAGCATACGCTCTTTCAAGGCACTTAGACCGTACAGCGCTAGCGCATCGATCAATGGCGCTACACTTAGTAAAGTAAAATGACGTAGACTGGCTTCCAAGGAGCTTCGCTCCATCATCAGCATTCACTTCGTGAATCTGCAGTAACTTTTTAGTTCCTGAAGGGCGCAACAATGTAATACTTGATGAAAGCGTAATGATAAAGATATGATAATGACCCAAAAACGTTGTAATGCCATGACTAAAGTCCCGAGATTTTTTTCCCCTTATTTCTTATGTAGCGAGAACCACTGAAGCGCCACTGGCGAATCTAATTGGGTAACGCTCGTTTGCTGTAGTCATGTTCTTCCTAACACTTTTCCAGCGCCCGGTGAAACCGCGGGGGACGCGTCGCCTGCTCACGAATGACGGTGGTCTAGCGGGAGGAGAAATGCTCGTCGCTTTCGCATGTTGTCCGCTGAAAGCTGCGACGCTAATGTACGTGCGGGGCTTCGTAAATTTTCTAAGTTCGAAGAACATGGCGGCGGACGCTGGTTGCGCCTGAGAGTGGGTTGGAAGAGGAGACAGTTTTTTTTTAATTGAAATAGAAAAATAAATAAAGGAGTTGTCACCATTGCTTGGTGTCGGCTACCCCTTTCCACTTGGCTGTTGCGATATAAAAAAAATAAGAAACAAAATATATATACATATATACAGTCCTACATCAGCAAGTTCGAAAATTCTCATTTAGGCAGAGCAAACACATAGTCGCTGTGCACACTTTCAGTACTCATCACAAATCTTTGTTATACAAAGATTGTTAACAAAATATAGACAGTTGTTGGTAAATAGGTACAAGGGAAAAGTCTGAGGACTTTAGTCATGACCACTCAACCGAAGGATGACACATCAAAATGTTAAAAGTACGCCAGTACACCTTTTAATGCGTAGTCAGGGCAGGATACGACGTTATGAAGGACAGTAAACTAAAACAACGAATTCGTTTAGATTGGTAATTCACAACTCTAAAAATTCAATTTTCTTCAATTACAACATAATAGGTTTATTTATACAGCATAAAATCAAGGTCAAAATATCATTTTTAAATTTCGCGGTGAAATCTCTGAGCGTGACATCACAGATTTCACAGTGCACTTTTCGTATTTTGGCGACAGAGGCTCAACGAAATTTCCTGAAACTTGGGTGTGTAACGTCTCCGACCCTCTGAGAGAATAATTTGCTTCAATTTTACCGACTAAGATTTATACGTAGGCCCGTAGTAGACGCTGTGAAAATGTATGACGTCACGCTGATTGGTGCGGGAATTTGAAGGCGGCGTCGCCACGCGCAGCTTCGTTTTGCGCGTGCTCTCGCTTACGAAGCGTCCTCTCGTGTCAGGCGTGGCGATTTTCGGTATTGTGCAGAAGTATTTTAGAAATATGAAAAAAAAATTATTTTTCCATTAAATGACCCTTTAAGAAACGCTAGTCGATGCACTGCTTTGACATAATAATAATAATAATAATAATAATAATAATAATAATAATAATAATAATAATAATAATAATAATAATAATAATAATCCTATTTTATATTCGCTGCCAGGAGAACACCTCCTCAAGCAATATACAACTATATCTTTCTTGTAGGCCTTGTGCGAATGGGGATTTTTAGGTTCGAAGCGAATAGGGATTTTGGTCGAATAATTTCGAACCGAATTCGAATAGTATATATCACATATTATGAAGAAAAATGGTCCTATTTGTCGTGACCTTACTAACCTGCACAATATTTTTTAAAAAAATTGAAAACAAGGCCTGTGCAGTTGCCTTTTTTTTTTTTTTTGCTTCAAAGGAAGGGGAAACATCTTTGAATAGTAGCAGGATTTCACTTTCGGTGGAATGCAAGTGATAACCTGTAAAATAAGTTACGTTTTAAAATTTCCTATACTTAGAGCACATAAGCCGGTATAACAAGCTTTTAAACTTAAAAAATGAATCGATGTGAGGGTAATCCCTTCATTTAACCGTGAAGTTGGGCTTTGCGGCAGTGCAGATTTCCCCTAAATTAGTGTTTTCACTGCTTAGCATTTCTTCAGTGCAGTGAAACCACCTTTACAGGAGGTTACATGCGGATTAATATGCATTTATTCGTTTGTTTCGAATACTTCGAAATTTTCAATAATTTAAATTCGAATCGAAGCGAATTCAAATACTGCGATATTCGTTCGAATATTCGAAGCATTCGAGTATTCGCACAAGCCTACTTTCTTGACGCAAAACTGTATGATGCGTGTCACTCAGTGACTGAGTGTGGCGACACTATGTCATCCGCGTCTTCAAGGGCGTACTGGTGTTACATTTGATGAAATGCTCAATGACCCCCACCGTGATGGTGTAGCGGTTATGGCGCTCGACTGCTGACCCGCAGGTATCGGGATCGAATCCCGGCCGTGGCAGCTGAATTTTCGATGGAGGCGAAAATGCTTGAGGCCCGTGTGGATACATTTAGGTGCACGTTAAAGAACCCCAGGTGGTCAAAATTTGTGGAGCCCTCCACGATCTCTAATAATGATATTTATTTATTTATTTATTTATTTATTTATTTACTTACTTACTTACAAGACTGCTACTCTCTTTCGAGAGCATGGTAGTTGGGCAGTACAATGATTTTTCAGAAATATTTAAACATAAAGAAACATAATTCAAAGAAACACGCACAAGCATAACAAGAGGACATGAATATCGTCAATACAATCGAAGAATGCAGAAGTTAAGTAATATTAATACTTGACATATACACTGACTACAAAATATAATGTAAGTTATAAATATTATACAATGCTCAGATCAAACTGAATGCAAAAAAAAGAGGAAATGATATGACGCTTTGATGAAGACTGGACTAATGTAATTACGAGAACATTACGAAAAAAAATTAAAATTACGAAAAAAATATTGTGGTTTTGGGACGTTAAACCCAAGTAATTATTATAAATGCGTAAAACATGATAATGACATAATAGCAGTGTAAAGTCACGACCACTGAACTGAAGAATGATACAACGAAAGGTTGAAAATATGTCACTACACCTATTCAGGAGTAATGACACGTCATGGTAAACGACTTTGAAGGCCTTAACGCTATGTATCCGTACACGTACAGTTATGGCGGACAAGATCAAAGAGTGAACGAAGCGTCAAAGTTTACAGTCATATCCGGCTGGTGCCGAGGAACACTCAGGGAGTCACGTGGCAGCTGCTTTGTGCTAGAAAAAGCCAGCCGGGAAACTGCGGCAGTATTTCACGCAGGCTCGTAATTTATATTTTCGAACGTAGGCGGCGTTTCCTTTTGACGAGAGAGCACGCACAGCCGTTATTTTACGTTCCAAACGCGTTCTTTCCAAAAAATGCAGCAGGAACGCGATCGTGACCACGAGGAGTCTAGAATTCTGGAAAATTTACGCGTGGTTGTAGACGAAGGTTTATGCTTCGCGAGAGAGTGAGTGGTGAGACTGTTAAAAAAAAAGAAAAAAAACCGCCAGGCCTGCGCAGAGCGCGCAGCACAGCCACAGCGAAAGCTGGGAGAGCGGCCTTTAGCCTTTTTTTAAACACTCTTGGGGCAACTACTACAAGCCCACTTGCATGGTACCCACTACGCTATAAATCATCATAATTTTTGTGTAGTGGGGATGCGTCTACTACGCCATTGTTCGTCATTCTTCAGAAAAGCGCGGTGCCCGCTACACTCTTGTAACGAATTATGTGCACTTTATTGATACTGTGGCTAACGACGATGAAGAATTATGACTCAGGCTTTTGTAATGGGTTGGAGCATTGAACGACCCACTCGTTACGCAATTCGCATCGTGTGACGCCTGGTTCTTACTTTACTGCTCTAAAACGCTTTACAACACACGTTAACGCGATTCCTTACCCGATATGAAGCCTGCCTAGGGTCAGTTTGCACCGCAGTTTCAAGCAGTGGCGTAGCTCAGTGGTAGAGTTCTGGGCTGCCACGCAGAGGACCCGGGTTCGATTCCCATTCTGTCACAGGTGTTTTTTTTTATTTATTTAGTTTTTTTTCTTATTTCGTGCGATATTGGTTACGGACACCGGCGGCGGCGGCGGCGGCGGTGGCGGCGGCGGACAACTACGGCGCAGAAACGACCCTTGTTGTGATCTCATAACAGCTTTCGCTGTAAAAGAAAAATCCCCGCATCTCCACGAAGTGAATCATGACGAGTGGGCGAAGCTCTGGGTATCGTATGAGTGAGTAACCGCACTTTGCCCGAGCGTTGCCCCCTATATTGTAAATTGAGTGACATAAAGTGACACGAAAGAGTCGACGACAAAGCCTTCGTCCTGCAGTGGACTTGAAAAAGCATATTCACTGACTTATCATATCGAAGGCTATGTGCATAGCCTGCATCGGTACAAACGAAGCCATACACATCTTCCTTCTGGTCGCCCAAACAAATATAGTAATTGTTGGGGTTTAACGTCCCAAAACCACGATATGATTATGAGAGACGACGTAGTGGTGGGCTCCGGAAATTTAGACCACCTGGGGTTCTTTAACACGCACCTAAATCTAAGTACACCGGCTTCGAGCCTTTTCACCTCCGTAAAAAATGCGGCCACCGCGGGCGGGATTCGATCCCGTGATTATCGGGATCGGGCAATATCTTTCTTTCTTTCTTTCTTTCTTTCTTTCTTTCTTTCTTTCTTTCTTTCTTTCTTTCTTGCTGTCTCCCTTCCTTTATCCTTCTTTCTGTCTATCTCATTTTCTTATTCTCTATCTGTCATTCTTTTTCTATTGCTCTCTTTATTTCTCCCTTTCCTTCTTTCTTTCTTCTTTCTCCCTCGTGGCACATATGCTTTTGCCCGCGGACTCCATTTTTAACGAACCAGTGCTGAGTAGTGGCGCCTGTCCCTTTTCTGTGGCGTATACCCCTTAAGAGCTTGGAATGCTTCACGGAGAATACAATCGACCTTAAACAGATCCGCTGTTAAAATGGGCTGATGATGATCATTATGATGATGATGATGATGATGATGATGAAATGTTATCTGGCCGCAGGAGTGACCAGCAGCCATGACGCTTGGTGACAAGGAGCAGCTGCTGAGGGCCCGGGTTCGCTACCCGGCCTACCTCAACGTGCTGCTGTTCGCCGGCACCATGTCCGCCTGCCTGGGCGTGGTGCTGTGCTCCTACCACCTGGTGTACGCCGCCGACCCCGTGGTCTGGATCAGCGGTCTCGCATCGTTCGGCGTGGGCGTGGCGCTGGCGCTCCTGGCGCTAGCGCTGCTCGCCGCGTCGCTGCTTCTGCGGCGCCAGACGTACGAGGCATCGTGGGTGCCGCAGAGCGTGTCGCCGTACGAGGAAGACTTCGGCACCGACTACTACTTCGGCGACGCCGACGACGCCGCGCGCGTCTACAGACCCACGACGTACGCGGCGCCCAAGCTACTCGTCTCCAACCCGCTGGCCGCACCCGTGGCCGCGAGCGTGTATCGGCTCGTGTACGGCGGGGACCCCAAGTGAAAACAAAACAAAACAAATGTGGACGACTTGCACTAGTGGTGCAAGGCTGGACTAACAGCGGAGCTTGTGGCCGACCGAGCTTCTTTCGGCTTCTACGAGCTCGATTCAGTCATCCCAAGGCTTGGCTTTGTGGAGCGTAAAACTATATTGCTTGGTGAAGTGTCGTCGTGGCTACATGAAGTGAACGATTAATTAGCGTGTTATTAATTAAGCTCGGATATTAATTAGTATTGTTTTAATTAGCAAGTCCTTATCACCAATATCTTAAATAGTACGGTCATAATAGGCAAGGTTGCAATCAGCATGACCTTAATTAATATGACCATAATTGGACAAGGTCTTAATGAACAGTATACCTTAATTAACATTTATTAGTGAGGTCTTAAAACTATGACGACGAGGACGAAGACAGCACGCGCCGGCCGAGCAATTAACGCACTGGAATGTGGAAGCCAATCAGAGGGATGATAGTTGTTTTGTTCACTCCGCACAGCCTAACCTCGAGCTCAAACAGCTCCGCTGTTAGAAGTCCATACAGCGAGAAATTCTCTCTCTTAGTTAACGGGTGTCATCCAAAAAGAGTGTGTGAAAATAGGAGGCCCATATAAAAGACATATACAGAGATTGCTAGAGCAGGAATTCGCGCTAGTATGTTGCCGGCGGTCATCTTTAAGAGGACGGCGACAACTCTTTTCGACTCCCTTCTAGAGAGTGCCGTGAAATGAGATGCCGGTATGCCATTTATTCTTGTAAACTACGCCCGATGTCGCGATTTGATGACCGCAACGCCATAGTATAGACCTACGTCACACGCTCTTTGCCTTTTTGAGACCGGGGCATGTGACGATGATTTTACAGCAATGGGAACCGTCAAAAATACACTTATGAAACGTATCTGTGGACAGATCAGGGTTACCCAGAACAGTTCGAATGGTGTTCTCTCGCTCGTGAGTTGGTACACTGTTCTCTTTCGTTTTCGAGTGATTGAATGTTAAGGCAGCTGGCGGCGAAAATCTTTACCGGCATTTCCAGTCGCATTGAATACAATCAATACATCAAACAAGCATCAAAGTCCTAGTGCCGGCGTCAGTGGTGCTACACAGGCCGGACTAGGAGTTCTTCTTGAAGGGTGCTTCCCAATCACTTCTTTGCACCTCCTTCACTTCGCTAGAAAGTGTCATCACATGCTTTACACCTGTATAGGGTGTCAATTTCAAGTACACTCGCAGTATCGCACGTCACCATCTGTAGTGTACATTGCTGCACACAGATTATCGCCATATGTAGTTGCCATCCTCTTGGGCATTTTATTTCGTGTAGTTACTAGCAGAATGTTTGGTGAAATTTGTATAACGCATTCAAGCAATCAAAACAAGCCATTCATTGTTACGCATTTCAACGCCATCTGACATCACTACCACATTATCACTTGCAAAGACTTCGTAGGTGATCTGTAAAAGTATTCCTAAAAGATTAATAAAGTTGACGTATTGAAGGCTGCCTGTCAAATGCCTTGTGATTAGGCACAAATAGCGCGCATTCCAAGGCGTTCTGCAAGCCGTTCTTCGTAGAACTGTACGAGGCGAACGACCTCGATAAATATGCCGACAAGTATTAGCATGCTCATAAAGTTTACGAGCTGTTTCATTAGTATTATCATAAATTCATGCTAGTGTTCTTAAAACACGATAAGTATACTACGTAGTGTCGCAATAAATCTCGCATCAGAGCGTAGTTATATTTTTGTTGTGTTCTAGAAATTTAGCACAATTCGCGTAACCATAATCTCGGTCCACGAAGAACACTGATAAAACAATACCAGAAAGGAAAATAAAGCGCTTGTTTCATAAGAAGTGTGTTACAATGAAGTGCAAAAAAGCAGGTATGGAAATTTCTGGTTCATGCAGCAATCACGCGCAATACTGGCGTGATGTATACTACATGTTCTGAGCAGTTCCCACTATTAACTCGTAGATTGCGCACATTAATATGATAACTTGTGTAAGGGAGACCGCAAATTCTGTAGACCAATATAGTATGTTCACCAGTATGTTCGCTGATATCAAGGGAAACGCGAAACCTGCACACCAGTATGTTCACTTGTACAAGTGAAAGAGCGAAATCCCCCCCCCCCCCCCCCTGGCTACGCCACAGATGTGTAGATGCGAAGCAGCGGGCGCTAACGCTTACACTGGTGGCGGCGTTGACGCTGGCGCTCATCGCGGCGTTGCGCAGGAGAGAAACCTGGGGACGCGTAATCACGCAGTGATAGACCGGTGTATCCTGAGTGAGCATTTGCTTCAGCCGAATGTGTTGCCCAATAAAGAGCTTTGTTCATGTGCTTCATAATGAGAATGTATTGCTTACGTTGTGGGCTAAGGGGCGTGCTTCTGAGCTGGCCGGTCGGCTAAGGTACCCTATATGCGATGACTGCGATAGAAGAGGACAGCGGTAGTTCTAATCTGTCGCACAGAGACACCATCCGACAGTTTACAAAGTAATGGTAAGTTGGTATTCCGACAGAGACGTTTCTTAACCAAGAACTCTCGTTCCCTAGAACGCTTTTTTTTTTTTCGTGAAAGAAGTGAGTGTTCAAGATCGGACACAGACTACATTAAGTGAACGAAGCAGCACAATGCGCCCGCATATTAACTGAAAGGGCAAACAGTGGGGGAAAAAGAAAATAGGCACAAAACTTATCTGCCCATGCTCAGGTATGGCTCCGACACCTGTCAAGAAACCAGATGACGAGTTGGGCTTGTAGATCAACATCCATGATTAAATATTAGTTCTAACCACGACAAAGACGCGGACTGGGAAAGTGGACAGAACGGTGCTTACACTCGCGACTGATTCCTTAGGTCAAGGGCGTAGGCTCGGCTCCCGGCCACGACTGCTGCTTTCGGTTGGGGCGGAGTGCAAAACATACTGGTGTACACGCTTGTCTAGAACGCAGGAGCGTCGCATTCGGGACTGCACGGCCGGCGTCAACGGATAGCGCGAGGTTTGAGGTGCGCGCCACATGTGAGCATGCGTGGCCCCATTAAATTGCGCTTTCTTTCTTTGTTTGTCCCCGCGGCAACAACAATTGTTGTCGCCATCACAAGCGCAGTCGATGATGTAGCACCTAAGAGGAAAGAAAAAACACTAAAGGCGCGTTCACACCGAACGCGGAGCACTCAAGCGGGCGAGCGGATTTTCAAAGCGGAGAGGCAGCGAGGGCGCGCGGTTGTTCAGACCGGCCGCGTTGCCTTCGCATCGCCCGCCGCGGTGGCGGGGCAATGCACCAATCGACGGTGGATGTGTCGCCATCTTCCGGCACTACGCGACACTGCGCGCGTCTCGGGCCCTGATTGGCTGCGGCCAAAGCGGCCAACTTTTCCGCGCGGAGAAAATCGGTCCGGGAGCGATCCGGGCAAGCGGCCGCGAATTTTCCGCTTTTCCGGATAATCCGCGCCCGCTTTCCGGATCCGCGCTCGGTGTGAATGTGCCTTAAACGCATCATATATGCGCGACGGATTAATGGAATGATGACAGCGCCAGCCGAGGATAATCTTGCAGCACCTCCTTGGTAGATGCGATTGGTAGCGTAGCTTCCTATAGAAGCCCTTACGTTCAGAAAATGGCCGGATCATCAGCTGTTCATGGGGCTTAGCACAATCTGTGTGAGGAGGGAACACTCCCGGCGAACAAAAAAAAAAAAAAAAAAGCCCGTGTGACGTGATTTTCGATAAAAAAAAGTGACGTCATTTTGTTGGCACTTGCGGAAATTCGATCGCCGAATAGTTTGCGTGGGCCTCTGATCGCTAAGCACTGAAGTAATTGCCACCCGAAGGGAGCCCTTGGGGAGTGCGCTTCAAGTCACCTAAACAATTATCGACCAATGACTCGACTCGTGTTGTAGCTGAGGCAATAAACAAGAAAGAAAAAATAAAAGAGCCCTGCGTCACTGAGGGCCGCGCATGCTCAGATGAGGCCTAACTCAAACGCCGTGTTATCCTGTAGATGTCGCCCGTGCATTCCCGGAGCGCCACGCTCCACCGTTCTAGAAAAGCGTGTTGACCTGTCGTACAGAGTTCAGTAGACCGAGGCCCCAATCGACAGTTTAAAAAAACTGTAAGTTGACTTTCCGGCACAGATCTTATTCCAAACATGAATCCTGTAATTTCACTTCACGATGGGAAAGGGTGAGGTTGGATTAAACATTAATTAATGGAAAGGAAAGTATATGAGAGTAATTGTAGTACATGCTACCTTTACGTAGCAGGGTTGCGCGTCTGTTTTCAAAACGCCGCTAGCAACCGTGCGTTGCGGTGAAGCTCACGCTCCAGAGAGTTTTTCTGTTTCTCGACACCGCCGCCGCAGCAAACTGGATTGACACGAGTCATAGAAAGTCAAGTTAGTCACTGGTCTTCGATACGCCAAACATGTCGATCGGCGGCAAGGCAGGCTTGTCACCTACAAAGAAGGAGTGCGGCTTCGCCGCATAGCTGTGGTTGCTAGCCAAACATACGCCCTCTCCTGCCTTAGGGTAGCATATACAGAACATTTGACGTCATCTTCCACCACGTGACGGCGCTCGCCGAATAGTGGCGCGAGCGGCGCAAGGAAAAGTTATGCGCAACTCTGCTACCTGCGGTAGCATATACAGGGACACTAATGACCCCATCCTCGAGACTCTATTTAATCCGATACAGATCGAATTTCTGGATCATGATAAACAAAAGCAGTTCTTACCATGGGCGTATATGATGCTTGACTGCTGTCCCGCAGGTCGCGGGATCGATTCCCGGCCTTGGCAGCCACATTTTCGATGGAGGCAAAAAGTCTGAGGCCCGTGTACTTAGATTTCGGTGCTGGTTAAATAACCCCAGGAGGTCGAAATTACCGGAAGCCCTCCACTACGGCGTCTCTCATGATCATATAGTGGTTCTGGTATGTAAAACACCGACAATTATTAAATTATTACCTATTATTATTATTATTATTATTATTATTACCATGGGCGTAGGCAAGGGGGGTGCAAAAGCGGCATTATACCCCCCTCCCTCTCCCACCCGTCCACAACAACACTTGCTTCGAATAACAGAAAGCTGAGATAGTTGGTAAGAATTCATTCTAAAAAGACATGGGGTGCAAAACACGGACACAAGTAAGAAGTGCGACACCAGAAACGCCGAGTAAACCTGAAGAGACGCACAACGGCGGAAAAGAAAGAAGACACGAACACTTATCTCGGGGGGTAGTGGTTTTGAATTGGGAAAAATGCAAAGAAAGGTGATCCCTGCGCCTGTCTTCATCAATGACACCTCAGCAGTGGTTCAAAAGGGAAGGGATTAAAAGAGATAGAGAGAGAAGAAAAGACAGAGAAAAGTAAAAGATTGGGAGACGGTTAGAGAAGTCCGCGGACAGGGGCCCCGATCGGCGAAGAGGTCCTCGAAGAAGACATCGCGGACGAGACTACCATCAGCCACGATATCCGGCGAGCGTCTCGAAGACATATCTGCGCATGGCCATGCAATAGGCGAGCCTATAATTCCGGTACGCGTGTGGGTTTACGTGAAAGATAAAGCATATGATTTCAACTTTATGAGAGTTCAATCGGCGGTTGGCTCACGCACGCGCTTGTTACCACTATGCCACGCAACGCCTCGAATGATATGCCATGCCTCAATCATCAGATGCCTTTCTTCATTCCTACGCCGGTACAAAACTGCGCGTTCATCGAACTTTGGCGTGCACTTACATTCTCGACAACGTAAAGATAGATTAGAAGCTGAGCCTCCGGTTAGCGACCTATGTTCCAATAATCTCTAGTTAATGCAGCGGCCCGTCTGTCGTACGAAGTAGCGGCCGCAGCTGAAAGGCACCTTGTACACCACACTTGCACGACAATCAGTGAATTTGTTCGTGTGTTTTACGAAACAAATATCGGCCCGCTTCTTGTCATTTACTCGCTCATTCTGTCTCTTCACAGCCGCAGTACAAATCTTAACGAGCTTACTGGCAGCCGTTAAAAACAACATTAACGTAGATACGGCGTTAATCGAAGTGCGCAGATCACGATCGTCTTGAACACGTTCGGGCCTGATCGCGAATTGAATTTTCTCTTTCAAAGGACGGAGTTGAATTTATCTCGAAGAAACTTGCTACACTTTCAACTCAGTGCCACGAAAGGACAAAAGTTCCTAGTGTGCTGCAAAAATTACGACGCTATTATAATTGCCAAGAAAGGAGACAATACATGTAATTATTGACTGCAGGCGCGTCAGCTTACCTTGGGGGGATGTACAAAATATGTGTAATGGTAACTTCGAGCAGGACAAGATAAACACTTCACTTCTACGAACCAAGCTGCATTCAAGATAAGACTACTCTACAATGACGCCTCCGCCGTTCGCGATCAAACGCGAGCTCGTAACAGAGCGCTTCTGCCTACCCAATTCTGCAACACAGAGCTCTTCTACAACACAGCCAGGCTCGCCGAGACGGCCGTTGTATCGTTAGCGGTTTCGAAACGAGAGCTGTAACGCTTAAATGGCACACTTCGAACATCAGTTTATTCAATCAGGAACTATTTCACGTCACAAGCAAATTGTACACCATGCTTGTCATCACGCCGCAAAATTCCAGGATCGACTCCGATTGGCCACGTTGATCGGAGCGGCGAAAAAAGCGCCATCAGCGGCACGACGTCGAACGTCTCCCGTGCTGTTATTGGCTGCTGCCGTCCGACTGTCCGATGCGGAGACGAAAATATCTACCCGGCTTGATGCAAGCCGGACATGAGATTCCGTAGACCCATACGACAAAACGACACCATTGCCGCTGCCGCACCGCTGCATCGAAGGTCGGATCGGATGCAAAATCGAACCGTCTGTCTTTCCCTTAATGCGCAAACAAGACAACAAGTGGACAGTAAGAGGGTAAAAGCAACACAATGATCAAGAAATGGCGCAGTCGAGGAAGGCAGAGAGTGAGAGTCAAGAAATTAAGATATGCGCAAGCATAAAATGGAGCCAGCTCACAAAGGATAGAGTTAACTGGATATTATTAGGAAAAACCTTCGTCCAACACCGGAATAAAACAGGCTTAAAATGATGGTGGCAAGCATCTAATCTTGATCGAGTCTAATCCACATCAGCCTGAATGCGATCAAGTGTGCGTGTGATCCCGGTAATAAAGACAAGTCATAAAAAATATATCCTGGGATGAACTAAAAAAAATTCGCGATGATGCGAACGGTGAAACATGGAAATGGTTTTGATGGCAACTATATGTGTACACCTGCTACAGACAACTGTACCGCGGGACTAGATTCGGTGAGTATTCAACCCGCGATTCCGCGATGCACCCGTTCACACGTTATGGCAGCCGTCATTTCTCACCAGAACATGTCATCCCGATGCAACGTCCGTAAATTTTAGGTATTCGCGGATGCACCACCAGCACAACAATGGCAAGTCCAAGATGTGGAGTCCTCGAGCGTCGGGGTCAAGGCGCGTGGCCCGCCGCTCCCGGACCACGCCAGTCATCCACAGGAAGTCGTGGACGTCGCTGTACCGCAACCTCATGACGGCGCGCTTGACCTTCTTCTCGGCCTCTGCGTCGGTCACGTCGGCCTCATCGCGGACACGTTCTGGCAACCACCGATTGTCGTGCAGTTGTTCGACGGCGCTGCCTCCGTCAACGGTGACTTCGCCCAAGACGAACTTGACCGCGGCGCACATCAGGGAAGCGTTGTGACGCACCACGTCCTGCAGCTGCAAATGAAGTGCTTTGTCGAAAGGGGGGCGATAGCATGCATAGATAGTTAACTGACATGCAGATAGCTAATCAAACAGCAAGAGTGAGGGGTAGATGAGTGGCAGATGGATGACAGACAGAAATTTAAGGATCGCTTCCGATATCGCAGGGGTGTCAAACAGGTGGCTCGCGGGCCGCATGCCAGCCTTGTCCTTCAGAAACGATCCATGAGAATGTCCTTCAGAAACGATACATATACGAGATATGGAAGATGCGTTGTTTCAAATAGCAGCGTCAGCTGAGATTTGCTCAATTGGGAAACGGAGCAGACATAGGCGCATGCGGTCGGCGCACCGGATTTATTCCTGTTCGTGGGCGCTGCGTTTTATCCCAGGCACACCCCCAACGCCCACGAAACTTCTGAGTCAATACAAGTTTCACTGGAATAACTGCTTGTATTTATAGCTTACAGTACACTCTAAACTTACGGGTTCTAGTAACTGTTGCCAGCTATCCAATGAACTCTGGCTCGGAGGTGCGTTGAAAGCTGCGTGCAATAAAACTCGTTTAAATTAGTGACAAGCTAAAAATTTTACCTGCAATGCTGCCTCACGGAACTCTTCGGTCAGCAGGTCGCAGCTCGGGGGACAAACCTCGCCGAACACCCTGCAAGCCGGTGTCAGCACGAACTCGGTGAGGCTACGATGCTCGCGGGCGTTCTGGCAAAGCGCGTCCAAATGCGCCGTTTCCAAGGTGAATTCGACCAGTCCCAGCTTGACGATGGCGGAGTTATTCGCCAGGGCCGAGACCAGCATGTCGCACATTTCGGCGCATTCGGTACACGTGCGAGAGAAGGCAACGACTATCACGTGCGTCAATGCGGTCGACTCCGCCAGCCAGCTCAACCAGTCGACGAAGGTTGGTGCGCTCGCCATTGAGCAGGAGACCTCAAAGATCGTCATGGCGCCTCGACGACAGAGCATTTTGCAGCAGGCGAGAAGTTCAACGGCGTGCCAAGAATACAGGCGAAATTTGAGCCGAAGGAACTTCAGGGTGCAAAGTTTCGGCAATGCAGCCACTTCGAGTGAGTTGTCACTACAAACAAGGAGCTCTTGCTCGATGGAAATAGTATCGCTCAGGCTTCGCTCTCGAGTCAGCCTAGAGAGGAGCTCTATGTTGAGGACACCGTCATGCGTATAAAGACCATCCCAAATGACGACGTTTTTCAACGTCCGATTACTTTGTACCGCAGCAAATAGAGTTTCTAACTGCGTCTCGTCCATGCCAGCTACGGAGATGTAGAGGTCGCGCATTTCCCTGGGCTCCTTCACAGCGTCGATCAAGGATACCGGCCACAGTTGGTCGTCGTACTTCGGTGATTCCCTGCTGGGACTTGATGTTGGCAGCTGCAGGCGTCGCAGCTTGGTACACCGAAGAACGACTTGAGCCAAGCCTTCGCTCACTGCGGTGCTGGAAAACACGAGTGAAAGAAAGCATCTAAATGTGTAAACAAACGTCCCGACATGAAAAAAGTAAAGGAAACATAGCCGCCACCGCTCCGCTGCTGACCCGAGAAGCACACGTTTTGTCGCGCTAGTCGCATTTCAGTGGAGGCGAAATGTTAAAGACCGGCGTACATTGCGCGTGAAAGAACGCCCGATGATCGAAATTTCCAGAGCCCTCCGCTATAGCATACCTCATAATCATATCACCGCTTTGGCACGTGAACTCGAGAAATTATTATCATGCGTGAAAAGAAAACATGGTTTTGACGTAACGGGCTAGCAGAGACGTAGAAGGGGCAACGGTAAACTGTCGTCAATAAAACAATTGTGAGGGTTCCACGTCCCAAAACTGCATTTTGATTATGAGGGACGGCCACGGAGCAAGAAGACAGGAGGGGAAACCCGACCGGACCCGCCAGCGCGAGCGTGCGCCGCGATAATGTCACCCTGGGAGAGGAGGTTGGCGAACATGCGCGCAGCGATCCTCGCGGCGACGCGCAAAACTATTCGTTTTTCCGCCGCGGTAGGAGCGAGCGGGCGCGCGGGCTCCGACGGCGCACGGGCGTCGTCTGCTACCTCTTCCACTGGCCGCTTGCGCTACGTTGCCATGTGCCTCCAAAAATAGTTTTTTGCCACAAAGTTTCGCGCTAAGCAAATGAAGATGAGCAAAGCGGCTTAGTGCCAATCTTTCTTTTCTCTTAATATTTTGTATCACATGCTTTTAAGAAGACAATGAAAGGAACAAACTGGCACACTTCAGAAAGCAGACGACCTGAAATCGTAGCAGGCCTGTATAGAAAACCCCGAATGGTTTGGCTTGGTGTTTAGTAAATTTTTTGACATAACGAAAGACGACAGCTTATTCTAGTTTATTACCATGCACCATAAAAATGCTGATCAGAGCACGCGATACAGAACTGGTGTGCGGGGATAGAAAATTTAATCACACTTCTGCATCACATTTGGGCAGACAGACGTGAACAGACGCAACAACGTCGATGTTGGCTTCGAGAATCAACACGTCGTAAGTTCGGCCGTTCTTGCGCTGCTGATTCGCGATGTATGTTGACTGTGTATGAGGTCGCTGATCGTCGACATTGGGCGCCGATGCTTTGTCTCGAACTGCAACAGTGGATATAAGTCTTGCGCCGAAAAAGTTCGTACCTTCAAAGCTCCAGCTGATCCTGAACGCTTGCACGAATGGGCGAGAGCCGGGTGGATCGCGATCTCACAGCACGCGACTATACGTCTGCGAACAGCATTTTCCCAGCGAAACGGTAAGCAGGCAGGCTCCAAGGCATTTGTTTCGTTATGAGCGCATATAGCGCGCCAGTTTCCCACAAAAAAACTTTTGCCCTATCATGTGAAGGTGAATAAATTGAAGAAAATAAAAGCGCACGGAAAACACGGATGGATTGGGGAATAAATTAAAACGAACCGCTCTAGCGATACTCGACAGTTCCGTGATATGCAAGTGTGGCGCTCAAGCACCAAGCAGCTGCACGCAAGCAGACGACAAGAGAGGGCTCGACGCTTTCCGCGTCTGCCGCTCCGACGCGGCAGTTCGGCCGCGGTTCTGTAGGTGGCGCTGTCACGACGTCCGCCGCCGCTCTTCGGGGTGACACAATCGCGGCGCGAAACGCCGCCGAGTTTCCCCCTCCTGTCTATTCTTACTCCCGTGGGGACGGCTCACTGCAAGGCTCTGGAAATTTTGTCCAGCTGGAGTTCTCTAACGTGCCCCCCCACGATACACTTTGAGGCGGGGGGGTGGGGGGGTAAAGTCTGCTTAATTTTACACAGCCGGACCTGTACCGTCATTCCTTACACGGGGTTATGGCGACGGACATTTTTGACGATAATTTCGCCCGAGGGCTCCTGCTGTGGCTTTCAAAGAATTGTTTGCTACCCATTATTAGTGCACGAAATCCAAGGACTGAAGGCAGCGCATTCTGACAAGGACGTCATCGCTGAATTCCATTTTTTCGTCCGTTGTAAAGATTCTTGTCCTTTGTCTTTATGACACGACCAATGGTGGATATGGGGTAACCTTGCGCACGCCTATGCACAGCATTGCAACAATGATATCTCACTGTTGGTGTAATACTGACACCCAATTGTTAATTCGGATATGAAGACAATCTAAAGGGAAAGCACGGATTCGACAAATGCCAAAACTGAGGGAGAGTGGTAATATACTTACTAGATTTCAAACTCCATTCTTATATTTACGTACAGTTCTTCCAATTTGGCCATTTCGGCGAACGCTTTAGTCAGCCTCAGCCACAGAACTCGGTCCCGGCAGACCTCCGAGTCAGTCAGCCTCAGCTTTCTGAGGATAGCCAATCTTCTGGGCAGGTACAGGGATCCCAGTTTCCCGGGTCCAGTAAGGCCGGCTCTGAGCGTCCTCCAGTTCACAGTGAAGTCGGTCACACAGGGGTTGTCTGTGAGCGCCCAGAGGAACGCGACCGCATTTTTTGGTCCCAAAAGCACTCTCCCTACATCGAGCGTCATCAAATGCTTCACGGATTGGCCCAGGAGTTGGCCCCGCACTGAATTGTAGAGCCCGTGGTGCGGAGCGCAGGCTTCCTTGAAGGCGAGCTCCTCCAGCGACGTCAGAGAGGAGACGAGGGTGAAAATGCCTTCGTGAAGCTTTGCGCCACCATGGCGAAGTACCACATATACAGTCAAACACTTCACGGCCGAACCACGTTTAATGGCTCGTCGGACGCGCTTGGGCCAGGGAGTGGTAGAGTACATTTCCAGAGATGTGAAGCACCGGTGACTGGCGATCAGGTCGTGCGCAAGGTTCATGGACGGAAGCTCGAGCCACTGATTAGGCTCCAAACTGAAGAAAGAGTTACACGCAGGTGTCGGAGATGCTGCCATGCGGACGCCTCCGACCTGTCTGTGGTCCTCGCCAATCTCGAGTCCGATGTCTAGAAGGACCTTGTTTATGGTTGCCCGATGCTCGAGGAGCTGGCAGCTGACGTCCCCGCTCTTGGTGCACGGGACGTGTAGCTCGTTGGGATTAGGATCAGCTTGATGTTGAAGAAGCGCCATGGTGGTCTTGTGAAGGATCCCACTTGAAGAGAAGAACTTGCTCCTCTTGGCTGCTGCAACTTGCAATAGCGAGTAAAAGTAAGGTATACAAGTATAGCTTGGATGCAAGAAGAAGGGCAAGGCACGCCCACTCGCACAGCGTCGCCGAACGTATAACCGATTTATCGGCGCGTCCACGTACTTTAGACACGTGTTCCCGCGCAAGCGCACAACCAATAGCCACAGACGTATCCGCCTCCTGAGATAGCGACGTTCAGACAGAAACAGAGGCTTTTTTTCAAGGATAAGCACAGAAGCTATATACTCTGATAAAAACCTGCCAATTCTTTTTGATGTGGCACGCTTCAGGCCTTTAGTTTTTGATCTTTGTTTATCTACACACCTTGACGGCAATTGCGTCACGAACTGCTCGACTTTGTGCTTTACGGAATTTAGTCAAACACGGTATACAGCACAGACGCGATATTACACCAGAAATAAATAAGTGTTCTTGAACTATGAACTTTTCTCCATGCTGCACAATTGGTGTACCTTATATAAACACTGAGAAGCTACAATAATGACTCTAATGAGCAGGTGCATCACTTCCGAGCATCTCGGTTCACGTCATCCATAGGCGTGCGCAGGGTTCCCCTTCAGGGGGGGGGGGGGGGGGGGGCGTAGGTTTGTAGCAGCGCCCCCCTCCCTATTATGTGAATGTATGGGGCTTACTTTGCGCCCCCCTTCTTAGGTGACTAGCCCCCCCCCCCCCCCTCCGTGCTCCCTCGTGCGCACGCCTATGACGTCCTCCATTCTGCTGTCGGTCGGTGAAACGTTGTTGAGGAAAATGAAGAAACCACGCTCTCGGCCAATAGCTACCAAAAGCAACATACAGGTTATGTTGTACTTTCACAAGTGTTCACAAGGGCAGAAAAGAGGGTCCCAAAGGTTTTGTGTGAACCTGGTGTCTTTCGGCATTGAGCACACCGCAAGCTGTCTTGCCTTTGCGCCCTCTGTTCTGGCGGTGAGCGCAGTTTTCCTTCCAAAACGTCACCAAACTATTTTTATTGAATGCAGGGTGAGCGTGGCTCATCCGATTCCCAGGTATATTGGGAACGTTCATATCGACCAGACGAGGCAGTGAACGGCTCAAACAACACACTGACAATGTACTAGCGGGCAGAGACAGCAAGTTAGCTTTGCAAATGAAAGAATGCAATGGTGACGAGACTTTGTTTCACCACACCCGCATTCTACGCTGGGAGGGCGCAAAGATTGGTCGCTGACTGATAAACGTGCCACACCAAAAACAATTGGCAGGTTTGTATCGGTGAACCTCCAGCGCTTATCAAAGAAAATAAGCGATGGTTTCTTCGGGAACGTGGCAAACTAACAGATTTCTGATAGGTCTATGTCGGTATCGTGTCCGCTTATGCGGGATAAAGCGTATAAATCTGCGTGGATGCGTTTACAAATCGTTTATACGTCCGCCGACGCTGCGCGAGCGAGTGTGCCTCCTTCGTCCTTGTCTTGGGTTGTCGCGGGTTTTCCTGGCATCTAAACTGCATCCGTAACGTTCTTTTACTCCCTATTGCAGCTCGCTACCAGCATGGCGCTGGTTATGGATCAAGATCATCCTAATCCCAACCAGCTGCTCGTCCCGTGCACCAAGAGCGGGGACGTCAGTTGCCAGCTCCTGGAGCACCGGACAGCCATAAACAAGGTGCTTCTAGACATCGGACTCGAGATTCGTGAAGACCACCGTCAGCTCGGAGGTGTCCGCATGGCGGTGTCACCGACACCCCTGTGTAGCCGCTTCTTCGGTTGGGAGCCGCAGCAGTGGCTCGAAACGTCTTCCATGAACCTTGCCCACGACATGATCGCCAGTCACCGATGCTTCACGGCTCTGGAAGTGTACGCTACCACTCCGTGGCCCAAACGCGTCCGACGAGCCCTCAAACGTCGTTCCGCCGTGAAGACCTTGACTGTATACTTGGTAGTTAGCCGCATTTACTTCACAGATCGCCGAGGTTACAACGCTAAATTTCACGAAGGCGTCTTCGCCCTCGTCTCTTCTCTGACATCACTAAAGGAGCTGGCGTTCAAGAGTGCCTGGTACCCGCTCTACAATTTCGTCGCGCCTGCGTGCGGCCAGCTCCTGGGCCAATCCCTGAGGCATATGACAAAGCTCGATGCCTGTAACGTACTCTTGGGACCAAAGAATGTGATCGCGTTCTTCTGGGCGCTCACAGACAACCGAAGCGTGACAGACTTCGCTGTCAACTGGGGCGTCCTCAGAAATGGCCTTACTGGGCCCGCTCAACTGGGATCCCTCTACCTGCCAAGGAGACTAGCTGCCCTCAAAAAGTTCACGCTGACTGGTTGCCAGGACTGCGCGGACCTCGCTCTGTGGCGGAGACTGACTACAACGTTTGCCGAAATGGCCAAATTGGAAGAACTGTACGTGAAAATGTTTATCGAGGTTGAATACTTGTAAGTATAACACTCTCCTCCAGTATGCGCATTTGCCGAATCGAATTAGTGCTTTTTGTTCCGATTGTTTTCATAGATGAATTAACTATAGGTCTGCAATTTAATATTATGGTCACCGTGAGACACGATCGTGCTATTGTGTGCTGTGCTTAGGTTGGCGAAAGATTTCCCATTACAAGAAGTAAAGTTTTATTTCAGCGACCCTCCCCCTGCCCCCCCCTCATCCCGTTAGTCAAGCCTAAAAGACAAAACGCCGCACGATTTACAACGGATGAAAAAAAATTAAAACTAAGTGTTAGTGTGCTTCTCACAATATCACTTTAGTCGCTGGTACAAGGCAGTGAAGATGGGAAGCAAACAGTTCTTGGAGTAAAACGTCAGGCTCCCTTAGCCGCGATCATCGCCAGAAATCTGCTTAGCCAAAAACCTGCGCTTTCGAAAATGACAGGACAGATCCAACTGAGTAAACCTGCGGGGCAGACTTCACGCCCCCCGGTCCGGTGCAGATTAGGACGGGTACATTAAGGAACCCCAAGGGGGCAAAATTTCCGAAGCCCTCCACTATACCGCGTCCCTCATCATTGCACCATCATTGTTTTATATGACGCCCCAACCTTTATTAGATGCGAAGCAGCTTAAGGCCGAGTTCAATCCGGTGGTGGTGGTGGCGGTGGTGGCGTGCGTTCTGACCACCCTTACTGCGCATGCGCAAACCCTCTCCACACACCTGCTCTGCTCCTCCCTCTCTCTCCTCTAGGCATCCCTCCCGCCCCGCCCCCCCTCTGCGCATGCGCGTCCCTTCCCCCCTGTCTCTCCTCTCCTACGCCCCCCCCCCCCCCTCTCTCGCCTCGCAACGCCGGCGCAGGCAGTCTGCTAGCGAGTTTCTTGATTGAAAAAAACCGACTGCTAGAGCTGCACAACCGTTCACTGGCGACCCCGTATATATAGGCACTGGATTTTGACCTGCAAGCCAGTGCCGGTGGGAATTTCTCCTGTGCGTTGTTGAACAATTAAAATTCGGAGCGTGCGCATTAACTAAAAGCGGACTGCGGGTCTCTGTGTCCAATCGGAGTCTTCTGTCTCTCATTGCCCATTAGCAGCAATTGGCGTGTTCCAGTAGGAAACACCGGTCCATCACTGCGTGCTTTGCGCCTCCCCAGGTTTCTCTCCTGCGCAACGCCGCGATGAGGGCCAGCGTCAACGCCGCCGCCAGTGTAAGCGTTAGCGCCCGCGGCTTCCCATCTACACATGGTTCCCTTTAGCGGGAGATGGTGTAAATTTTTTTTTGTAATTCAAGGGGCTTCATCTATGCCACTTACGTCTCTCCTAGGCAGTTTATCCACATCCATGTGTGTCTTTTCATTCATCATAATAACCTCTTATATTTCTTGCGCCAAAGGCACGATATGACTATCAGGCGTGCTATAGTGGAGGGCTCGACAAATTTAGACCAGCTGATGTTCTTTAACTACCACTGACATCACCGTGACTTAAACATTTCGCCTTCATTCGAAAGACAACCGCCGCTGCCCTGATAAAAGCTCGCGTCTTTCGGGTCGGCAGCCGACCACCGCAAGTATACTGCGCACGCGCTATGGCCCTCTGTTGTCGCGCACCAAAATGTAGCGTTCATTTACGGGTTCAAAACCTTTCTTGCGCGCGTGTTTTTCAGCACCACCGTGTGTGAAGGCTTCGCTCAGGTGGTTCTTCGGTGTAATAAGCTGCGACGCTTGCAGCTGCCAACATCAGTCCGTTCGTCCGACTCCAAGTTACTGGAATACGACGACAGGCGTTGGCCGCAATCCTTGATCGACGCTCTGAGGGTGACCCGCGCATTGAGCGACCTCTACATCTCCGTAGCGGGAATGGGCAAGACGCAGTTGCATAGTCTATTCGTTGCCGTGCAAAGCAACAAGGCGTTGAAAAACGTCGTCATTTGGGACGGTCTACATACGTATAACGCTCACCTCAATCTACAGCTTCTCAACTGGCTGAACTGCGAGGAAACCCTCGACAATAGGGTTTCCTTCGAGCAGGGGCTCATAGTTGACGAACTACCGAGTTTTCCAGAACTTGGCTCCTTCAAATTCCTTCGGCTCATATTTTGTCTGCAGTTCCGGTGCAGCAAGGAGTTCCTCACCTGCTGCAGAATTCTCTGTCACCGAGGCGCCCGGACGGAAATCGAGGTCTCCTGCCTTGTGGCGAGTGAAACCAACTTCGGCGACTGGCTGACCTGGCTGGCAGAGTCGTCCGCACTGACGCACGTGGAAGTCATCGCTTTCTGCAACGTGGGCATACCCTGGCCCAACTGCACCCGCTGTGCCGGCATGCACAGCAGGGTGGTCTCGGCACTGGCGAAGGAACTCTAGCATCGTCAAGCTGAAACTGGAGAAATTCAAGTTGGAAATTGTGCACTTAGACGCGTTCTGCCAGAACGCCCTCAAGCATCGTAGCCTCGGCAAGTTCGTACTGACTCCGGGTTGCTGGACATCCGACCCGCTTTGTTTTGGGAAATGCAACCGACTCTCCCAGGGGCTCGACATGAAGTTATTCCAGGTGAGATCGATCGATGGCTTGGCACTTTCGTTAATAAGGTACGCGTTTAGTGCGCTTAGCCTTTACGCACTTTCAAGGGGGGGGGATTCTGGGATGGGCGGCCACAATTAGCTGTAAATTCCGACTGTATGGGTTGGTACAAATGCAATGTTGGGGCATAAAGTCAGGAGCCGGGAAAATGGTCAAGCATAGGAGTGCTTGCGGTTCTCCATTACGGAGCACCTAGTTTCACAGCAGCTGCCCCGCCTTCCTGCCTGTGTTCAAGCGCGCAAGAACACAAGGTCCACAATGGATGAAAGAATTATGACGAAGCGGGTACGTGCTTCTCACAATGGCCAGTCATTGGTCACCGGCTTTCGGTAGGTAAAGGTTGGAAGCAAATTTCTTTGAATGCAACGTCAGGGGGCTTGGCCGCCATTATCGTAAACAATCGCGCCATATCCACGAAGTGAATGATGATGAGTGGGCGAAGCTCGATCGTTTTCATCCATGGCAGAAAGAGAATGTGTGGTCTGGAACGCGCTTATACTTCATGGTCATCAGCGTCATCGTTATCACGTGTAGTCGGTACATTCCACTATACTGGAATGCGCTTATTCTTCATGGTCATCAGGCGTCATCGTCATCTTTATCACGTGTAGTGGCTACATTCCACTATACTGGAACGCGCTTATACTTCATCGTTATCACGTGTAGTGGGTACATTCCACTATACTGCGTCATCGTCATCTTTATCACGTGGAGTGGGTACATTCCACTATACGTGGCTACCTACCTACCTACTACTACTACTACGACTACAGAGGAGGGACAGACCCATGCACACCCTAAGGAGCTTCGCCCCTAAAAAAACTTGCGTATCCTCAACCCTGGACAATAAAAAAACATAACAGCTCCACTACTGTGGAACCTGAGGAAGTACGTCACATGGGAACCCAGCGATTGCCGTTCGTCGGTTCCCACTGCCCCGTTTACCCAAGCGTCCATGACGCCAATGCTTGTGTTAAACGTGCGGTTTCCCCTGCACCACTAGAGTCTCTAAGCAGATTTACGATCTCGGTGTGCGACGCGTGCGCTACTTTTTGCTGTACTTTATCGACTTCCTGCTTGCTACGGCAGTTCAGATACGCTTCGTCTGGTGCGAGTTCCGTGCGGTTGTTTACGTCATCAGATGTAGTCCACATAGCAACTCAGCGCCGCGCCGGCGCATCGCCAACGCACAGGCTGCGCTGCTGGAGGGGCATTCGCTCGCTCGGTCAGGTGGTGGCGCCTTGTCTTGCACCCCGCCGCAGTCAGCCCCATGTTGTCGAAATGTTTTAGTGATTTTAAGTTAATGCGATTACTTCTTGGCTATTTCTGTTAATTATATTTTTGACCTTGTTCGTTAATTTTAACCCTAGTGGTTAGCTTTGTTATGGCCTGTATTGAGCGCTTTACTGATCACGCCGCATGAGATGGATGGAAGACTAGCCGGGCCCCTATTTCCCTGCCGCAAATATATATATATATATATATATATATATATATATATATATATATATATATATATATATATATATATATATATATATATTAGCATTGCGCAACGCCCCCCTCCTCACTGTTTCCTTCCCCCCTTTGCGTGTTGGCCTTTACGGGGAAAGTCAACCATCTCATACATTCAAGTGCTCGACGTCCCAAAAATGAGCTAGTGCTATTAAATTGGGTGTTTACGCAAATTCTCTGTGGAAGGGTGAGCGATGGTTTTACGCGGAGCTGCCGTTTCTTTCTCTGGTTGTAACCGTGTATATCTCGTAACTTTCTACAAAACACTCAACTTACAGCTGCAGGACGTGGTGCGTAGGAACGCTTCCCGCATGAACGCCGCGGTCAAGTTTGTCCTGGGCGAAGAAACCGGTGCCGGAGCGAGCGCGATCGAAGAACTGCACGACCATCAGCGGCTGCCGGAACGGGTCCGCGACGACGGCGGGCTGACCTTCGCAGAGGCTGAGGAGAAGGTCAAGCTCACCGCGTCGCGTGTGCGGAGCATCGACGTGCACGACTTCCTGTGGCTGACCGGCGTGGTCAGGGAACGGCGGGCCACGCGCCTTGACCCCAACGCGCAGGGACTCCACATCCTGGACTTGCCATATGTGTACTGGTCGTACATCCGCGCATACCTAAAGATTGCGGATGTCGTATCAGGCTGACGTGTGCTGGAGTGACCTTATGAACGCCATAAAGTGTGAACGGGTCATTTGCGCAATCGCGTGCTTAACGACTCTTGTCCCGCGTTGCGGCAGTCTGTAGCATGTGTACACATATAGATTCCATCAAATCAATTTCCATATTCCACCACTTGCATCAGCTTTTTGGGACAGTCTGAGCATATATTTTGTTATCACTTCTCTTTATTATCTCTTTCAGGCCGATGCGGATTAGACCCAATCAGGACCAGATGCTTGACATCATCACTCTCAGGCTGTTTTATTCCGTTGCAGGACGAAGGTTTCTCCGAATAATCTGCAGTTAACCCTAACCTGTGTCAGCTGGTTACATTTTATGCCTGCCAACATTTTACTTTCTTCACTCTAACTCTGCCTTTCTCGACGGCGTTTCCAATTTCTTGGTAACCATTATGTTTATCTTAGTGTCGGTTGTCTGTTCGGACCATAGCTCGGCACTTTAAGGGAGTACTCACTCAAACTCGCTCACCACAATTTTTTCAGCCTTCGCACTCACTCACGTTCACACTCACGTCCACACACACTCATGAGTACTCACTCACGTTCACACTCACGTCCACTCACACTCAGGAGTACTCACTCATACTCAACTCAGCACGTTCAAATGAGTGTGAGTGAGCGTGAGTTGAGTGCACTCATGAGTGAGTGTGCCGAGCTCCATAGGTCGGCACTTTAAGGGAGCATTCACTCAAACTCACTCACCACAATTTTTTCAGCCTTCGCACTCACTCACAATCACACTCACGTCCACTCACACTCATGAGTACTCACACACGTTCACACTCACCACCACTCACACGCATGAGTTCTCACTCACGTTCACACTCACGTCCACTCACACGCATGAGTACTCACTCATACTCAACTCACCACGTTCAAATGAGTATGAGTGAGTGTGAGTTGAGTGCACTCATGAGTGAGTGTGCCGAGCTATGGTTCAGACAGACTGTTTCATTTTGCAGCCGGTCCGGCCGTAATGACCACGTTTTGTCGTATCGGACCACCGGGGCATAAAACCGGGCAGATATTTTCGTCTCCGCACCGTATCATCCGACGGCCTCCACCAATGACAGCACGGGAGAAGTGTGTCGTCACGCCATTGCTGGAATCCCTGTCGTCGCTCCGCTCACCATGGCCAAGGCGAGTCGACCCTCGAGGCATTCGCCGACATTGCCGCTTGTGGCGGCATGATAAAGATCGAGAACATTTTGCTTGTGACGCGAAACAATTCCTGAGTGAATAAAGTGATGTTTGAAGTGCGCAATTTCTGCTTGACGGTGTTCGTTTAGAAACCACTAGCGAGATCGAGAGCATAGATGCAAGGCCATTGTGCAGCTAAGCACAACGACACCGGCAGTCTCTGCGAGCCAGTTCGCTTGGCTTCCACCTTTGCTCTTCACATCCAGAGCGTCGAAAAAATAAATTGCATATATAGACACATTGCATGTGAGTACAAAGCTTAATTGTGTTGTCAAAAAAGAAGCGCTCTATGAATAGCTCGCCGTTTGATCGCGAACTGCGTAGGCGCCATCATGCAGTAGCCTTTCTTGAAACCAGCTTGTTCCCTAGCTTCGTTGAAGCAAAGTGCTTATCTTATACCGTTTCAAATAACCTCTGTATATATTTTGCATATCATGCAAAGTAAGCTGATACGCCTATGATTATTTTATGTTTCCCTTCTTTTGTATAAGTATCATTTTGACATTTTTCCAACTCATTGGAAGTGTTGTCTTCAGGCACGGAGTGTAAGATATGCCAACTTTCTGGCACATAAATGCTCCCCCCTTGTTCATTCGGATCGAGTGACTCGGTAAACTTAAATTGTGATGAATCGCAATTGGGATCAAGACTGCCGCGATCTGCGCACTTCTATCTGACTCTGCAAAATTTAACACTGCGCAAAGCCGAGAGCACGGAAGCAAAAGCAGACGGACAAGCGAAGCCCAGGACTTCCAACAGACATTAATTACTGAAAGCAGGTGATTAATAGGTTCTTTAAAATAACAGAGTAAGGAACGATCGCAATTACATAGCTTAAAACAACCGCGAGAAGTCATGCACATCAAGTACGCGGGAGTGACCTGATGTGCCCGTCTGAAAATTTTATTTCTTCCCTTGATTGCAATATAATTTGAGTGTTCACAAAGCTATCTGCCCTTTTTAAATGCGAATGCATTTCATAGTCGGGCTATGTCAGGCATCCGGCGTTGGCGTTGTGCGGCGTTGGCGTTGTGCGGCGTTGTCCGCGGAGGAGGAGGAGGAGGATAGGTTGAGGAGGTGTGCGCGCCGGCAGGTGTTAGATGTGAAGCATCTTATGGCGAAGCTTAATCCGGTGGTGGTGGTGTACGGCGTGACCGCCCTTACTGCGCATGCGCAAACCCTTTCAAAAAAAATAAAAATAAAAAAAACCTCCTCTCTCCCTCTCCCCTAGGCATCCCTCCCCGCGGCAACCACACCCTCACTGCGCATGCGCCTCCCCTCCTCTCTCCCCCTGCTACGCTCCCCCCTCTCTCCTCTAGGCATCCCTGCCCGCGCCGTCCACACTCCCACTGCGCATGCGCGTCCCACCTCTCTTCTCCTCTCCTACGCTCCCCCCCTCTCTTCTCTAGGCATCTCTGCCCGCAGCGTCCACACTCCCACTGCGCATGCGCCCCCCCCTCTCTCTCTCCTACGCTCCCCCCCCTCTCCCTCTCTCGCCTCGCGACGCCGACACAGGCAGCGTCTGCTAGCGAGTTTCTTGGTTGAAAAAACCGACTGCTCGCGCTGCACAACCGTTCACTGGCCACCCCGTATATATGGCAATGAATCTTGACCTCCAAGGTGGTGCCGGTGGGAGATTTCTCCTGTGCGTTGTTGAACAATAAAAATTCGCAGCGTGCGCGTTAACTAAAAGCGGTCTGCGGCGGAGCTCGGCGGAGCTATATATGAAAAAAAAATTAAAAAATAAATAAAAAAAATTAAAAAAAACAAGAAAAAGCAAAAAAAAAAGGCGCTGCGCCGTGCTCCCGACCGGGCTGCAGAAATTAGGCGCCTTTTCCTTCTTCGAACCACAACCACCATATATAAATGGAGTGAAGCGCGCGCGAAATGCATTCGCATTTCCTCACGATTCCCTTCGGGGAGGTGGGGGGCTTTTTACGACTTGAAACGCCTCGATGCGCCCTTCTCGGTTCTACACTTAGCCTTCAATAGGAACTTAGTCTCTTTCAGATGAGGCAAACAGACTTGACTGAGGCAACTCTAGCAATGCAAGGCGAGATCACTGCCCGTACCGGTCTGCCTGGTTGTAATTTGTATTGGGTCATATAGTTCGGAGAGCTAGTTGAGCGAACGTTGTTGTGATATTTGCTCAATTGCGCGTTGCACAATCTGCCTTTTTCACGATGCCACGGTGCATGCGCCCTTCCCCTAGCGGGAAGTCTCAAAACGCCTCCTGGTCTCGGAGGCTATCGTTCTAGCAACACCGGTTCTTCCGGCCCCTGCCAATACCCTACGAAAACGGCAGAGGGAAGCACAGGAAAAGGAAAAAAATTACACCATCTCCCGCTAAAGGGAACCATGTGTAGACGTGAAGCAGCGGGCGCTAACGCTTACACTGGCGGCGGCGTTGACGCTGGCGCTCATCGCAGCGTTGCGCAGGAGAGAAAACTGGGGAGGCGCAAAGCAGGCAGTGATGGAGCAGTGTTTCCTACTGGAACATGCCAATCGCTGCTAATGGGCAATGAGAGACAGAATACTCCGACTGGACACAGAGACCCGCACTCCGCTTTTAGTTAACGCGCACGCTGCGAATTTTTATTGTTCAACAACGCACAGGAGAAATCTCCCACCGGCACCACCTTGGAGGTCAAGATCCATTGCCATATATACGGGGTGGCCAGTGAACGGTTGTGCAGCGCGAGCAGTCGGTTTTTTCAACCAAGAAACTCGCTAGCAGACGCTGCCGGCGTCGGCGTCGCGAGGCGAGAGAGAGGGGGGGTGCGTAGGAGAGGGGAGAGGGGGGACGCGCATGCGCAGTGGGAGTGTGGGCGCCGCGGGCAGGGATGCCTAGAGGAGAGAGGGGGGAGCGCAAGAGGGGAGAGAGGAGGGGAGGCGCATGCGCAGTGAGGGTGTGGTTGCCGCGGGGAGGGATGCCTAGAGGAGAGAGAGGGGGGAGCGGAGGTTTTTTATTTTTATTTTTTTTGAAAGGGTTTGCGCATGCGCAGTAAGGGTGGTCACGCCGGCACACCACCACCACCACAGGATTAAGCTTCGCCATAAGATGCTTCACATCTAAAAAGGCGGATTCGCAATCCGAGATGGCGAACAGGAAGGATGTCGAATGGATAGAATTGATTGCGCATTAGTGTCGTATATACGTCGGGCTTTTTCGCCTTCTCTTAGCACTCCGATTGTATACTTATTTTTCAGAGTTTGTTGAATTCTACTATGAAATGCTGCTGTCTTTTATAAAGCTGCTATTGGTAGGAAACATTATGGGACACCTTGAAACATAGCGAAAAAATGGAGGACGCTTGAGCTTCGACTTCAAGAATAGATCGCGATAGCGTAATCGGGACTCGTGCGAATCGCCTTCTGGACTGATTCTCGGTGCATGCCTCAACCGTGCCGTAAGGAAACGAACGAGTGCGCGACTAACATTGGCCTTTTCAAAGTACTATAGTATGCCTACTGCAAAGCACAGTTAAGTGCCAACTATACGCCATAATTATTCTTTTTTCGAATCATCGAAGGGCCCACTACGCGTCTATAGGCCAACACGCGAACCTACGCAGCCGTTCACTTTGTTGATGGTTCTGCTGCTGATTATGATTAAATATGTTTAAGCGCTTTGTAATGGGTGGGCCTTAAAACACCCACTCGTTGCTCAAATCACGTCTTTTGACGCCTGGCGCGATTCTACTCTTCTGCCACGCAATATATAGGCTATCTGACACGTTAAGGAGACTCCTTCCGCTACATGACATTCATATAGTGTTTTTTTTCCAAAGCAGTTTCAACAAATATTTCCGCTCTGTGGTAGGACACCTGCTTGCTTCGCAGACGGCGCGGGTTCGTTCCTCACTCACACCCGAAAATTTTTATTATTTATTTTATTTGCATCTTTCTCGATTTTTCGGTCACGGACAAGATGATGATTTTTCGCTCACAGCCAACGACGCCTCCGCCTCCGCCGAAGCCGGAATTTCTGCGAAACGAACTCCTTAACGCAATCGCGTTAAAAAGGATACGGTGTCCAATCGAAGGTGAAGTTGTGAACACTGTAGCCATCTAATTGACTATGGTGTCCAGGCGTGGAGTGTTCACGATGTAATACGATTCCAGGACTGTGTTCGCAGACACCTCACGATAGGAAAAGCCTCGTGCGCTAAGGTTTGTTTTTGCCGGAGGCAATTACGTACGTGAGATCTGTTATGTATTCTGCAGCCGCCGAGACCGCGCATGTGTCCAAACCATGCTTGCCTTGGCGCCCCACGTAAATATACAGGATGTCCCAGCTATCACGCCGCGCGATTTAAAAAAAAGAGGAACGGCGTTACGCGAAGCAGACCTAGTGCATATTGTTCCCAGTATACTGTGGTAGCAGCTACTAATTTTTTCGTTAATGAGAATTAATTAATCAGTCATAATTATATTCGTAACTCCAAAAGTACTTACCGAATTATCAAAATGTCACTGAGGCAAATGTGGGCCTGTTGAAATGACATCTGTCTGTGCTACTTTCAACAACGTGCTAAGTGCGAGCCCATTTTACAGCGAAAGCTGTTATGAGACCACAACAAGGGTGCCGTAGTTGTCCGCCGCCGCCGGTGTCCGTAACCGCTATCGCACGAAATAAGAAAAAAAACTTTAAGAAAAAATGTTCAGGATCGAACGGGGTTCGAACCTGGGTCCGCTCCGTGCCAGCCCAGTGTTCTACCACTGAGCCATGCCTGTGCTCGAAAACCCGGTGCACAAAAACCCTATACAAGCATTATGTCGGGAAAGAACCATGTTAACATGCGCAATATAACGTGGCAGAAGAGTGAAACGACAACCAGGCGTCACAGCATGCCGTTTGTGTAACCAGGCGTCACACAATATGAATTGCATTACGAGGGGGGTCGTTGAATGCTTCCAACCCATTACAAAGGGCTCAGCCATAATTCTTCGTCGTCATCAGCCACCGAATTAATTAATGGAGTAGTGGGTACCTTGCAAGCGTACTTGTATTAGTAGCCCCAAGATAGATTGCAACGGGTTTTAGAAATGGTGCTCTCCCAGCTTTCGCTGTGACTGTGCTGCGCGTTCCGCGCAGGCCTGGCGGTTTTTTTTCCTGTTAATAAAGAAAGCCTGCGAAATACGAAAAATAACACGTGACTGCGCTCACGTGTTATTTTTTGACGACAATCAAGATGCTTAAACCATGTTTTGACATCTTGTTGGAGCAGGAACCAAAACTAGCTTATAAAAAACGTGTAATAATAATATAATTGATGGGGTTTTACGTCCCAAACCCACGATATTATTATGAAAAACGCCATAGTGGAGGACTCCGGAAATTTCGACAACTTGGAGTTGTTTACCGTGCACCTAAATCTAAGTACACGGGCTTCGAGCATTTTCGCTTCCATGGAAAATGCGGCCGCCGCGGCCGTGGTTTGATCCCACGACGTGCAGGTCAGCAGCCGAGCACCATAAATGCTAGACCACTGCGGGGGGGTCTTTTAAAAAAAACGTACTCTAATTACCTTTTCAGCGTGCACTCACGATTACCGGTACATTTTCGAGGGTCTTGAGGGCCTCTCCATTCATATCACGCAAAAAAAAAAAAGAAAAACGACTGAAAATCGTCGGGTCTGTACCATTTTATGCAATAGATTTTTCTATGTACACATGTATGTACACTTAAAGGCAGTGGGAAGAACTAAAAATTGTCGGGTCAGTACCGCTTTATGCACAAGATTTTTCTATGTACACATGTACACTTAAAAGGCAGTGGGAAGCCCACGCCCTCGCTCGTCAACATGAGACGACGTCGTTAATCTTGAGAAATTGGCGGAGGTGAAGCCAGCAATCGGTCGGTAAGTCGAGGATGTGCAACTCTTGCGAGTCGTGGTCGAGGCGCGAGGCTTGCCCCTGGTTGACCACGCCGGTCAGCCACAGGAAATCGTGGACGTCCATGTTACGCACTCTCGAGACGGCGAGCTTGACCATCTCCCGGGCCTTTGCGTCGGTCACCCTGCCCTCGTCGCGTACTCGTTCCACCAGCCGCGGATGAACGAGCAGTTCATCGACGGCGCTTGCTCCGTCAGCGCTGATATCGCCCAGGACGTACTTCACCGCTGCATTCATCCAGGAAGCGTTCTGGCGCACCACGTCCCGCAGCTGCGAATGCAATGTTGCATACAAAGTTGGAGATATGTACATAGAAGATTGACATTTGACATACATCATGCAGATCAGACAGCAGGAGGGAGGGGGTAGATGACAGGCCTATAGACGACAGACAGAAAGTCAATTCAGCAGCCCCCTGGCCTATCGGGAATAGTGAAGGTGGCAAAGGTTTGCGTTTGTGTGCCCGACGTTATTTGTTGCCTAAATCACCGTTTCAATTTACCGTTCCTAGTAATGTTCACCGAGAAGCGGTGTCGTAAAGTTCCTTTCATTCCAAGAAACATTGTCTCGAATTTGCGTGAAAGCTATACACACTATACATTCATGAACGAAAACTACAAGATGTTGATCTTACCTGTAATGCCGCCGCACAGAAATCCTCGGAAATCCGGTTGAAGTAGGGGATACAACACTCGTCCAATGTCGTGTAAGTTGGAGTCAGGACGACCTCGGTGAGGCTACGATGCTCGCGGGCGTTCCGGCAGAGCGCTTCCAAGTGCGCCGCTTCCAGCTGGAATTGGACCAGTCCCAGCTTGACGATGCTGGAGTTCTTGGCCAGAGCCGAGACCACTTGGTCGCACACGTCGGCGCAGCTGATGCACATGTCACTGAAGGCAACGACTGTGACGTGCGTCAGTGCGGAAGACTCTGCCAGCCAGGTCAGCCAGGTCAACCAGTTGCCGCGGGTGGGTCCACTCGCCGCTCTGCAGGAGACCTCGAAGGTCACCCGGGCGCCTCGTCGACACAGAATTTTGCAGCACTCGAGAATCGACTGAGTGCACAGGGAAAGCTCAGCTCTATTTTCACCTGGAGGAACTTCAAAGACCGAAGCTGAAGCAATTGAACCACTTGGAGTGAGTTCTCGAAACAAACGAACAGCTCCTGCCCGAAGGAGACGTTCTGCACGAGGCTTCGCTCTTGGGTCAGTTTGGAGATGAGCTCAACGTCGAGGATACCGTTAAACTTATATAAACCGTTCCCAAACGACGACGTTTCTCAAAGTCCGGTTGCTGTCCACTGCAGCGAACACACTACGCAACAGCGTTTCGCCCATTCCCGCTATGGAGATGTAGAGGTCTCGCAATTCGCGGGTCTCCTTGAGGGCGTTGATCAATGACTCCGACCACCGGTTGTCGTCGTATTCTGGCAACAGGGAATAGCGCCTTCGGCTCGGTGCTGGCAGCTGTAAGCATCGCAGCTTGGTACACCGACGGACGACTTCGGCGAAGCCTTCGCTCACTGCGGGGCTGGAAGACACGCACGCAAGAGAAGATTTGAATAAGTAAATGAACGCCACTGTTACTGCGCGACAAACAAGAAAGCATAGCCGTAGCTCTGTCGCAGTACAGTCGAGGGGTGGTCGGCTGTTAACCCGAAAGATCCAAAGTTTTCATTAAGGCTTAAGGCAAAGGGCGGTCGTCTTTGAAACGAAGGCGAAATGCTGGAACGCCCGTGTGCTGCACAATATCATTGCGCGTCAAGTAAGCACTATATGGTCTAAATCGCCCGATTCCTCCACTAAAGCATGCCACATAATCATATCGTGACTTTGGCTCACAAAATCCCTAGAAATTATTGTGGTGATTAAAACGAAAACATGAATCTTGATAAACAGGTTACCCGAGACGTAGAAATGGCCACGGTAAAGCGCCTTTAATACTAATAATTGCCGGGGTTCTGTTTCCGAATATCCCGGCACGACCGCTTTGGCTTCTTCAACATGCATGCACCAAAATCTAAGCAAACCGGCCTTAGGCATTTCGCCTTCATCGAAACACAGTCGCCGTGGTTGGGATTCGATCTTGCGACCTTGGGGTCCGCAGCTGAGCAACATAATCACTAGACCCATGCGGCGGATTCTGCGAACGCGAGATCTGGGGGGCGAGTGGTATACTTACTAGATTTCAACCTCCATCTTCATTTCAACGTAGAGTTCTTCCAATGTGGCCTTTTCGGCGAACGCCTGAGTCAGCCTCAGCCACAGATCTCGGTCACAGCAGACCCCAGAGTCAGTCAGCGCAAGCTTCCTGAGGACAGCCAGTCGTCTTGGCAGGTGCACGGATCCAAGTTTAGCGCGTGAAGTAAGGCCGAGTCTGAGGAACCGCCAGTTCACAGCGAAGTCGGTCACGCTTTGGTTGCCTGCGAGCGCCCAAAAGAACGCGTCCACCTTATATATACTGAGGTGCACCTTGCTGAGGTCCAGCGTCGTCAAATGCCTCAGGGTGTGGTCCGGTAGTTGGCCCTTCACAAGTTTGTAGTCGGAGTATTTGATGTCTTGAGGCACCGGTGTCCTTGAAGGTGAGCTCCTCTAGTGACGTGAGGGAGGACGCGAGCTCGAAAACGGCCGACGCGACACGGTTCGTCGTAAGAGAAGCAGACCACCAAGTGTACACACAAACTCTTCACAGCGGAACAACGTTTGAGGGCTCGTCGGACATGCTTGGGCCATGGAATGTTAGAGTAAACTTCCAACGCTGAGAAGCATCGGTGATTGGCGATCAGGTCGTAGACAAGGCTCGTGGACGACCTCTCGAGCCACTCCTTCGGCTTCCAACAGAAGAAGTTGATACGCACGGGTGTCTGCGTCGCCGCCATGCGGACCCCTCCGGCCACTAGGTGGTCCTCCCGAATCTCGAGTCCGATGTCAAGAAGCACCTTGTTTATGGCGGTCCGGTGCTCGAGCAGCTGGCATCTGACGTCTCTGCTCTTGGTGCACGGGATCTGCAGCTCGCTCGGGTAACCTTCGGCTTGATGTTGTAGAAGTTCCATGGTGTCGCGAAGGCTCCCACCTCAAGGGAAGGAACTTCTTGTAGAAAGCCTATAGGACAGACAGAGAGACAGAAATGCTTTAATGAAATCTCGAGATGTTAGGCTGGCTATTCACCTCGCATGCTACTCCAGGTGCTGGTTGATGATAATGATATATGCACTGATAAACTCATAATGGCCCATACAGCCACCCTCACACACATAGATTAGGTACACTATTTACAAAATTTCGTCATGGCTCGTGCCTCACAAGAACGGCAACAGTGCTTTCGGTGCGCGTAGCACACAGGTGGTGCTTTCCCATGAGCCGATAGTATGCAGTGGTAAAGCTCGAGTGTCCGTTAAAGCTTGTGATGCCGCCTTCGGAGTTAAAATGGCTTTTACTAAACATGCAAACTACGATATGATGATGAGAGAGACGCTGTAGACGAGTGCTACGAAAATTTCGATCCCCTGGGGTTCTTTACCATGCACCTAAATTTAACTACGCGGGCCTCAAGCATTTCTGCCTCCATCGAAAATGCGGCCGCCGCGGCTGGGATTCGACCCCGTGACCTGCGGGGCAATGAAGAGCGGGCACAGCAGCGTTGGAGTAGGTCGTAATATGTGTGTTTTCACTAAAGTTACTGAATGAAATGTCATTAAATTGCATTTACAACGTACTAGATTTATTATTTTTACAGAGGACCATCTCACCACTATTAGGCAACTCACTATGCCGTAAAAGGTAGGCTTTTATATTTCAAACTTTTTTTTTTCGAGCACAAGTTTACGATTGTTTTATCTCTGAAACACTTTGATCAGCTTTTCTGACATCGAGACAACTTAGCTGAATAGATGAAATGGCTACTTTGAGAACATTAGATTTCGAAGAAAAGAAAATTTAAAGATTCGAGAGGCTTGTTGCTGCTCACCTGATGTATAATTGAAAAAAAGAAAATTAACTTAATCATTTTGAGTGTGAAAACCGAATGGTGTTATGTGGCAGAAAATCATATTCAAAGTAATTCATTGAATTACCTTCGTCCTTTCGAGCTGCTGTTCTGTCACCCATACGCACCCGCTGTCAGACCCGGCTGATTAGTAGCGCGCGCCGCCAACGGCGCCACTTGTTCATCCAAAGCTGCAACGCACTAGGCCTATATATATATATATATATATATATATATATATATATATATATATATATATATATATATATATATACATATATATATACGCTTCTAAAAAACTGTTTATTGGTGACGTTTCGATCGGAGACCGATCTTCATTCTTGATGAAGATCGGTCTCCGATCGAAACGTCACCAATAAACAGTTTTTAGAAGCGTATATATATTTTTCCTATTTTGTTCTACGGCAACCGAAGCCAGAATCTTCATAATCTGTATATATATATATATATATATATATATATATATATATATATATATATATATATATATATATATATATATATATATATATATATATATATATATATATATATATATATAGTCGTGTCTGACAGCGGGTCGAAAAGACGAAGCTAATTCGCAGTCAAACTAGAGTGTATCCTATTGTACTGTGTGTGGCTGTAACAACAGCTACAGAAACGCTGCCGGTAACCTGTCAAAATTAAAATCATATGGATTTATGTGGAAGGATGCTCATAAAAGCGAGTGATGAGAGCGTTGGACGAGGACGGTGCGACGTGCGACACAGTTTCTTCGCTAACGCTGTAAACATGATTGCCTGGCGTAAAGATCATTGCTGTGAAAAATGCTTTTATTTTAAATATCTTTATAAGGGTTCAGTTCTGCGGAATCCACACGATAACGCGCGTTGCTTGCTCTGCAGTGTTATTACCAAGAGCGCCCGCAACATGTCACGACGGGATCACGCGCGCGGCCGCTACAGGTGGCGCTGACTATCCTAGCGCCGCAGTCACTAGCAGCCGCGCTAGCTCGCATAGACCAGAGACCGATGACGGTAGAAATCCATTCTGGAAAGTCGACCAGAGAGGTCATCGCGGATGAAGGCGACGAAGGCAGTGCTCAACTTCTTAAAGGCAACAGACTTGCACCGGCGATTATAGACTTATGGCTGTGATGACTGTGAAGTGAGACTTTGTGTGTGCGTGCTCTCTCCTCTATCTCTCTCTCTCTTTCTCCATCTTTCAAACTGCCCCACCCCTTTCCCCAGTGTAGGGTAGCATACCGGTCCTACTAGACTGGTTAACATCCCTGCCTTTCCTTTCCCTCCTCTTCTTTCCTTCCTTCCTTCCTTCCCTAGCGCCACCATACCAGCTCAGCTGTCCAGGACCATAGCATGCTAGCATCTGGAAACGTAAGACGGCAAGCGAAAAAAAAATGAACTTCGCTATGGACAAGCGGGGATAATGTTCATCACGGAAACGAAATGAAGTATAAAGCTGTTTAAAAATTACAGCGAAGGTGGGCGAGCGCGAAGGACCGCGTCAGTTGGCAAGGAATGACCCAGCACCATCACCCCGAATGGCCACGTGAAAGGCACGGGTCCAGTGATGCACTTGATAGTGACCGCCTAACATTACAAAAAATTTGTCTTTCCGAGATGGCACGCCACCCTGCGCAGCTTCCAACTCGACGACCAACTATGGGCTACCCAGCAAGCCCGCGAGGCGGCGAAGAGGCAAGACCTCGACGTCCCCGCGTGGGAGGCCTAGGCCCAGCCAAGTGAACTGCTGGTTTAAATAAAAGTTTATTCCTCCTCCTCCAAAAAACAAAGCTTGTTCTGATCTACGCATGCGTGGTTGGCGCCTCGAAGAACCAGTTCGCGGTAGTCAATAGCGCTCTGATATCCTAGGATCCGGATCTGCCTTTCTCCCAAAGACGTTTCTAAACAGCCACGATGCCGCGCATGTCACATAGTTGAACCTGCGTATTCCTGATCGACAGGACGCAGCAGAAGTCTCTTCTGCACCCCTGTCGTTCGTGCGACCACAGCAAATCCCCGCGAGCGCTGAACAGGAGGATTAGCTACGGACAGGGAATACTCTATGAACACCGAGGACCTCTCGACACCCTGCTTAAAGAAAGTACTGGTAGCGCAAACGCTGTCGTGGACGCAAAGCAGCGTTTTACGCTGCTTTGTGTCACGACAGCGTTTGTGTCACACTCACTCATCAAGTCTTTTACTTATCTCCGCTGCGCACAATTGCAGCCATATGAGAGGTTGGTGGTAGAGTGGAGCCATGTTACGCATTTAAATTTGGCGCGAATTTTAAATCTACTCTGAAAGTACGCACACTTTCGCAGCTTGTAAAATGCAAACCAGAGGGTCAGAAGTGTAAATTTAAGGGCTCGTTTGCTTTGTTAAACACAATATTAATGAGAACTAACAGACAATGGTTGCGAAGAAAAGTATAGGGGATGTTGTAAGAAGTAATTGTAATGTAAATGTGAAGAAAGAAAAAGTGGACGAAAAGATAACTTGCCACCGGCAGGGACCGAAACCTGCGACCTTCGAATAACGCGTCCGATGCACTACCACTGAGCTACGGTGGCGTTCATCCCTCCGTCCATTTTATAAGGTTATATATGTGCATTTAAACGTGGGAGCGTCAGTGAGTAAGTTTGAATGAGTCTGAAGAAAGGACTGTCTCTTAATTGACATTTTTAAAGAAAAAAGAACTCTTCGCTTTCGAAAGTTCGGTTTCCTTCGGCAATTTTTCTTCCGAACGAAAAGCGATCGCTTTCAAGAAATGCTTCACCAGAATTAATAGAGAGGATAATCTTTTCTGTGAGGTTGTGGTCATGCATGCCCCGTAACACTTGCATAGCCTCAATAATGTCAGCAATATGTTAACTAAAATTTGTGATTGTTCATTTAAGCAATTATATACAGAAATTAGCGCACCTTGCACTAAGTCTCGCAAATGTGGCTCACAGCAGAGCTGTGACCCAGCCTGCAAACCTAGAGGGAAATATCCACAAAAATCGTACTTTTAACGTCTCGCTTTTTCCTCCGGTCTCCTAAAGAAAATAAGCTCATTACTTAAACTTGGTCCGCAGCATCTCCTCCTTTCCTCGTTATTACGGCATAATTGTCATGCATATGAAGCCTCTGGTTTGCCTTTTACATGCTCCGCAAGCGCTAGCGTGGATTTAAAGGGGTACTGACACAAAAACTTTGGCCTCGCGTTCTTTTTTTTTTTTTTTTTTTGCTGCAAAATGTTGCTAGGGGGCCTGTTAGTCATAACACGGGCACCTCGTTTGCTGCAGCGCGCGACAGATAATTAATTACAGGCTCCTCATTACCGACCAGTTTCAGTTTCGGTTTGAGAGAGCTCGAAAAACGACAAGCCGCCGGGTGCAACTATCACCACCTAGCGTGCGCAGCTCTCGACCACGTCAGCACACAGAACTGTGACGCACTTCCGCACGGTCCGCATCAAGAAGTCCTTTCGAATAGGCACCCGTCAATGCAGTTTACGAGGTGCGACGGTAGCGCCAGAACACACAGCCTAGCGAGTAGACGCAGCAAAATCGGGTCCCCCCACTGCGAGCCTAGCAGTAGACCCAGCAAAATCGAACCCGCCAGGCACAGCTGCATCTTTGTTCAAGTGGGGGTAGGGGGTCACGGGTGATTATGGACGCACCCAGGAAGCGTGCGTTGAAACGGCTGCCAAAAGGGAGACACTTGAGCGCGTCGATGTGGTATGCGAGCGTTTCATTTTCTTGGTATCCCTGGCGGTCGGTATCGTCAATGCTGAGGCGGCCCACAAGAGCTCCATCGCGCCCTCTGGTCAGTGACGGGTGCCTATAGGAAACGGGACAGCAGTGTCGCCAAACACAAAACTTTCAACGCGTACGCCGCGGCCACGGACTCGCGACCAGCCGCCGAGAAGTATAGACTATTTTACGGATGGGCATGAGTGCCACCATATTTGGCTGTTAACCTTTGTGTTTTGCATATTTAACAACCAAACGAACACTGTTACAGTGGACGCATACGCATGAAAACGGTTTGGTTGGTGCACGATGTTTCATGGCCTTATTGATTCATGTCGCGAGATACAAGAACAAGAAAACATCGGCTTAACAGCCCAATATGGCGGCACCCAGATGTCCTACGGAAAATAGTCTATAGACTGCTGGAACAAACGCGGCAAAAGAAAAATGGCGGCTATGGCATCATCATAATTAACTCGTTGCAGCGTGGTCACGTGAGGGAAGTAGGGGGGGTCACCTAGGTCACCTTTGCGAGTGTCAGTAGCGCGAGGGAGTCGATCGCTCACGCAAACTTCAAAATTCATTTAAAATATCTTCCAAGCTATATTCGCTGTTTATATACACATGTTCACAGGAATCGAACTCACAGGCTGTCTCGACCGCGAAATTCTGTGTCAGTACCTCTTTAAAATTCGCGCAAAATTTAACTGGCTCGACGTGGCTCCAACTGGCGCCGCCTACTCGGCGGTCCTACACTGTACCACCTACCTCTCACATGGCTCTATTCATGCACGCAAGGTTTCTAAAGGATAAGCTGACTGCGCTTGAACAAGCTGCGGTTTTTCGTTTTGATTTTCGGGGGGGATGTATTGCCATTTTGTTACCCTTTTTGAGCTTTCATGTCGTCGTCGAACATGTTCCAAGCAACCATGACGCGGAATGCGAGGCTAATCCAGGGATTAATAAATATAGGAGGCACAAAGAAACGAGGACAAGATACGACAGGACTGGTGCCACCAGGCCTGTCCTCGTTTCTTTGTGCCTCCTACATTTATTAGACCATGCACCAAACTAGCCCAAGAACGCGTTTTAGTTAATCCAGGGAGGCAGGTGCATCCGAACACAAACGGGTCTTCGGCGTCGCGAAAGCGTTTCGGGGACAGTATCCCCTATCATGGTCGTCGGCAGAAGTTTTCGCTTGGGGGGTGCAAACCATTGTTGCATCGCGAATGGGAGAGGGGGAGAGCACTGGCGTAGCTTGGGTGTGGGCACGTGCTTGAGAGGAGCAAGTGCCCCTTTTGCGCACGCCTGCCGACGCCCATGTCCCCTATCCGTAGCTAATCGTCCTATTCAGAGGTCACAGGAATTTACTGCGGAGGCAGGGGTGACAGCCGCGGCCTCTGCAGCATAGGATAGCCATGGAGTGGGAGCACTATCACCCGTGGGCTTTTGCTCCGTGCCGGTGATTAGCCACACTATGAAGACGCGAGTTCATTCCTGGCAAGCGTGACATCGTGTTGATGAGCGTGGCATGAAAACGGCAAAGGGAAGAAGGAACCGGCTCTTCAAGGCGCTAACTACGCATGCGTACATCAGAACAAGTTTTGAACTTTAGCAAGAAACCACTTTTTGGAAATTGAACGGTCACGGCCAACTGTCGGCTCGGCACAGCAACTCGTGGCGATGGTGATGGGTCATCCCACGCCAATTGACCCCGACTTCGAGTATGTGCAAGCTATCCTTCATAAGAGAATTTTAAGGCGCAAATGAGGACGGACACAAGATAGAACACAGGACAGAGCGCCATGTCCTGTGTTCTGTCCTATCCTGTCCTGTGTTCTATCTTGTGTCCGTCCTCATTTGCGCCTTAAAATTCTATTATGAACGTGTACCAACTTGCCCAACAAAAAGTTCTCCTAAATGTGCAAGCTACGCGGCTCAGCACTTCTCAACTAGAAACGATGAAGCCGTCCACGGGCAACGAGGTATGTGCCACAGAAATTGGTCAAATCCTATCACGCCGAAGAGCTGTGCGTACGTGATCTGGGAGCAAAGCAGATGACGACAATGAAGAAGAGAGCACGTGCCGGTTCATGATGATGTTAATTGTGTATCTACGACACACGGCCAAACTCGAGCATAACAGCTCTGCTGTAAAATAAGTTGATGTCGAACGCCGACAACAGCTGAGCCACCATCAATCCCTAGATCTAGAGCAACGGTGCACTCCGTAGTGAATCCCTAGATCTTGGAACATACGTGAGCCAGCATCGTTCTCTAGAGGAACGTCGTCGTGTACCCAGCCATTGTTAAAAGCAGCGCAAAAAGACGAAACACAAGATGAAGGAGGACACAGGACAAGCGCTGACACAGGTCAGCGCTTGTCCTGTGTCCTCCTTCATCTTGTGTTTCGTCTTTTTGCGCTGCTTTTAACAATGAAGTACAACCAACTCGCCCAGTTTTTTACGCTGTTGTACCCAGCCATTTCCGGTAACGGTGCACTCCGTAGTGCGCACAGCATCACTCTTTTGAGTATAGAAATGTAAGAAAAGAACAATGCTTAAGAAGATGTTAAAGCATCTACCTATTCGAAATCGTAGCAAAGTTTGAGATTACGCTAGCCGGTCATCCATGTTCAGCAGTACAGAAGCGGACAACGGACAAAGCAGGGAACAGCGCCTGTGTTTGTTCGCTTCCTTGTCGGCTGTGCGCTTCTGCGCTGTTTGTTAAAGATCGAAATCGGACAGAACATTTTTTTTAACACTCACGAAGTATGCGGAGAGTCGTGGAGCCAAGATCTGTCCGGTGCACTGCTGGACAGCGTCCGACCTTCTTCCGTTGGTTGTGGCTCCAACTTGTGTCCTAGGTCCTAGGTCGCCATGCAACTCTGTGTGAAGTGCATGGTCACGAGCTGTGCTGTGGCTATATATATATATTAGCCGACGGTTCGCAGAGAGTGACGTCATAGAGGAGTCACGTTGTGACCACGCCTACTGAGCTCGGATTCGTTCTCTTTCTCTGGGAGTGACAAGGAGTTATGGAAAGCTTTGTTTGTTAAGACGCCAATCACCAAGCCGGGTTCCACTCTCTCCACTGCCGTTCTCCCCTCTAGAAAAAAAAACAGGTATTCGCAAAGTCTTATCTCTGACAGACGGGTACTCCAAAGTATTTTCGGTAAGGGGGACGTCTTCCGGGAAGGCGCTTACGCCCTGTGACATACGACAAATGAGTGTCCATCTCCCCTCAAAGTTTATTCGGGCGATGGGCTGCGCGCGGGAGTACAAAGGCTGACGTCCCAGCCTCGGTAGTGCATTTTTGGGGGGGTCACGCCAATTTGCGCAGCCCACAAAGAACTATGGTGGTGCCCAGGGAGCAGTTTGTGAAAACGTCTATAAACTTTTCCAGCTGAAGAGTGTTCTCTCAAATACAGCTTGCACACCGCAGCAAGGCATCCTTTCAATTAAGCCTTCCTGGGTGCAGCCATAACCTTCTCTCGAGTTTTGTAAATATGCGTGCCCCCCCCCCCCCCCTAAAAAAAATGCACTGCCCAGGCAACGACGTCCCCATTTGTGCGACCACTTCACGTCGCTAGCACCACCGTGCTGAATATCGGCAGTGTAATTTGCTTTGGCGATAGTGCGGTGCGTAGGGGTGTGCACAATGGGCGCCCTCAACAAAAGCCCCACAACAGCGGAGTTTTTTTATGCTTTCCCTACTGCAATACTTAAATGGATATTGAACGAAAATTCGTAAAACTGACGAAAACATTGAAATTCTACTGGGAAGACGCCACTGTTCCGATAAACAGAGTTTATTTCCCGTATTTTTGAACAGTTGGCTGTATTTTTGGTGGATTGTCAGCGCGCGTGGGCTGCGCGCGAGCCGTGACATCAGATTCTCCCTGGCGCATGCAAGGGTGCACGTGCTCCTGTCATTCTCTTCCTTTTCTCCACCTATCCTTTCATTCCACTCTCTCCCTTCCACAAAAGCGCTGATGCCTTACCCCAGCCGGGAGAATTGTTCGCTCCCGTACTGGTTCTGGGAAACGTAGTGCGAGCCGAGCGGGTTGAGAGACCGCGGGCGACGGCTGGCATTGGTGGTATGCCGTTTCACGTCACACCCTATAGTTCACGGCGCGGCCGCTAGACGCGGCGGTTTGTGAAAAACTCATTAAATTCATTATTTTCCTGTAGTTTCTGCCTGAAATGTAAGGTTGTGTCCAGCGATTTCAACCCCCGATCTTTCAATCTGGCTGGAAATCTTGGCGGCAAAAATTTTGTTCAGTATCCCTTTAAGTAACGTAGAGTACTGGGCGAGTTGGTGCAGATTCATGTCGAAGCGTAGCGCGAGGAAAAACGGGACAGAGTAAAGAACTCACAGGACAGTCCAGTCCTGTGTGTTCTTTACTCTGTCCCGTTTTTCCTCGCGCTACGCTTCGACATGAATTCCTTACTACTGATTGAACGAGTGGCACGTTTTCTTTTAACTTTATTTTCTGGCGTTCACCTGAGGAACCAGAGCTAATCGCGGAGTCCACGAGCCACCTAAAGAGCTTTGTGTGTTGTCGAGTGTCATCAGGGCCCGTCCCGTGTACTGTGTTCCTATGTCCTCGTCCTTTTTGCGCTGTATTCCCCGACTAAGCATGTACCAACTCGCCCAAATCAAAGTCTTGGTCATCAGGTGAACTTTTTTTCTGCGAATGGGGCTCAGAGGAATAGAAGGGGTTTACTGCAAAAAAAAAAAAAAAGTTAACTTTTGCCGGTCTGTCGGAGGTCTCGCGTTCGTTAACCTTTTGGATATACATAACTTTGCATTGACGTCACTCTGGTCGCCATCTTCAAGTACCAGCTGGTTGAGATGTTGCGTGAACACCTGCTCGAACGCGCGGAGCAAGAAACGGTGCCCCTCCAATCCTTTGTGTTCCCCTTGGCGCGGTTTGGCGAACAGAAAAAAGCGGGGAGTGTACAAAAGAACGCAGGCAACGAACGACCCCTTGTCCTCCCCTGCACTGACACTCTCTAATGCGATAAAAAGTCACGGTGGCCGCCATCTTCAAGTACCCAGCGCAGAGAACTTGTTTGTGACGTCACGTGCAAGTTATGTATTGCAAAAGGTTCTGCGTTTTGAATATTAAAGGGACCGACAACCAATTTTTATGGTGCCTATTTTTTTTAGCGCTATGGAGAGCTTACCGGTCAGTGAGTCTAATCGCGGAACGGCAAAGTGGAAAACGCCGCGAAACATTTGTAATCAGAAATTTTCTATCTGCAGCGAATATGAAGTCGTATACTGACATGCTGCAAACAGTGAGCGCGAGAGCGGTTCGTGTTCGAGCGCGGTGGTTTACTGCGCATGCGTGCACTCCACGCGCATGCGCAGCGGCTAGACTTGCTGCACTGGCGGCCGCGACGACAGCGCCGCTTCGCACCGTGCAACTCCTTTTACGTCGTAAGCAGCACAGAATTGAGCGGGGCCGGATAATAATATACATACTCTAATTTCGAGGGCTGGTGCGCAGGACAGCATCAGGCTACACGACTGCGTACAGCAAAGTGATCGACTCCATATTCCATAATCCAGCTTCAAGGCTCTTCCGCTAGGCTGCGCGACATAACGGTTTTTGTTACTTTTAAGCACGATTTAAAAATATAAATCCTAGTCACAACGCGAAAAGAATGCTGCAATCTGTCACTATATTTCATGGTCTTTTCATTTCTACTAGTATCTAATCACACGTTCTGGCCAGTTGTCGGTCCCTTTAAATTAATAGACACCTAAAACGAAATCCAGGGAACACTGGCAATGATGGCGGCTCTAAGGTCGATGTGCGGATTGTTGCTGTTTTTGAAATACTGTGTTTCCTTGAATGCGGCAGGTCAACTAGAATGTGCCACCCTGATTGCGATGTGAAAACGTGGTGTGCTGTCGAAGGTGAGAGTGTACTTGCTGCCGAGTACTTTATTTTGGTTGTCGTAAAGGACAAGATCGATAATAAAATATATGTTGTTGCACTGTTCTGGCGTGAATTCGGACGCATAAGAAATCTCCCACTGCGGCTGCCATGTGTTTTTGTTGAGCCTGTGATATCCGAAGGCCAATTCTCCTGCACTCCTGGCTTTTTCAGCGAATTGCAAACGTGCATCGGCTAGTCTCACCCACTGCTAGGTAAGTGCTGCTGCGCTGTCACAGGCCATGTCAATCAGCAAGGCATACAAACTGTACGGCAATGTTTTGTAGGTAGGCGGGCTAACGCACTCGTTAGTTACCGGTGGACATCGTTTATAAAATTCTGACTGCCTAGAGCAAGGGTCGGCAACCTTTTCAGGCGGTGGGCCGAGTTGCATCAAGCGGACGTTGCTGGGCTGGACGGCAAGTCATGTGGAGGAGGGAAGGGGGTCCTGGCAGTCAAAATGAAAAAGTTCGGGGAATAGACAATTTACTAAACTGGAAATAGAGATATACCAGTTTCTTTGCAATCGAGGTAGGACGTTGCGGTCGAGATAGGAGCTTTACAGGCAGGAAGGGATCAACGTGGCACAAACGGGAGGCAAATATCCCATGCAGTGTGTTCTAAGGCGCAGATTGTTGAACATTGATGGACAACAGGACATAGCTTTGGCCTAAACGATGGGACGAAACTGGCTCGTGAACGATGATGTGGGCCGATAATTCCTGGAATCATGGTTCATTTGCCACGACGCGTTGGCTTCCAAAAACAACCACGGCTACTGGACGTTTATGTGCGACCAGAAGATTGGTTAACTTCCGTTTTTTCATTTGTCTCTCTCTCTCTTTTTTTTTTATGTTGCCATTGTATACCGGAGTATTCCACGTGCACTGGATGCGAAAAAGTCTATGCATTTGAAAAATTCACGGTATTTCTGGCTCTCACTCGTTTCCCGCGCTGCTGCTTGTTTTGCGCTTGTCAAACACGATTAGCTCATGCGAAGGATACCGCAAACTTATCTTCAGAATGCTTCACCAGTATGCCAAGAACAGAGCTAGAAGGTCAAGTGAAAGGATATATATATATATATATATATATATATATATATATATAGTCATGAAATGAAGGAGCACACTTACGAAAATTGAATATTTTTTTGCTGGTTAACGTTTCGGCCGTGCCACGGCCGAAAAGTTAACCCGTAAAAAATATTCAATTTTCGTAAGTGTGCTCCTTCATTTCTTGAATATATGTGCACCGGACCCACAGAACTTTCTTTTGAATCATATATATATATATATATATATATATATATATATATATATATATATATATATATATATATATATATATATATATATATATATATATATATATATATATATATATATATATATATATTACCCACTGGCTTTCTCAAAACTCCGCGTTTACAGTTGTACTCATTTTTTGTTTTCGTTCTGGCGCACTGGATTTCGTATCAAGTGATGCATTCTAGGTAGGAAATGAGTCTGTGAGTCGTCCTGAGATGGTTCCATCCACTGAGGGTCAATGATGTTAATACACGGCGGTGCGACCGTGTCGCAATTGGGCAATGCCATACATTTCCGGCACTGTCTTTCTGCTGGAAAAACGTGCAAATAGCCTTAATCGTTCTTGCACGGCAAGCAAGAGCTGGCACCCTTCGGGGATACAATGATTTTTTTACTGTAATATTTTAGTTAGCTTCTTTTTTCAAGCTTCTTTTTTCATTCACGGTTTGTTTATGCTCTTGTACCGACCCCCGCCCGCTCGTACATGCGGTCGTGCGTGTGGGCGAAGTCTCGATTTCGTGGCGCGAACGGCGTCTGTTTGTTGCTCACAAACTGTTGTCCATCTTGTTTCTCAACTTTTAAGTGGCCGCTTATTACTCGTTCGTTCATTACCCATAGGTGCGCACGACATTACAGCTATTCGCAAAATTCACAGATGGTAGCGCCGCCGTGCGGCAGCCATCGTAACTGTCGTTTGGGGGATGCCCAGCCCATGCTAGCGTTCAGTCGGCGGCATCACTTCGGCCGTTCGCTGGTGCTTTATTTTCAGTCGCTGGTGATTTTTACGACCCCTTTTCTGTATTCTGTAGCGAACTACCGAAGTTGGACAGGCTCTGCGAGTCGTAGTAGCAATCGTTCGCTTTATTGTTTCCTCACAATGAACTAGAGGTAGAAGAGTCACAAGATGCGGTGGGTGCCGCTGTGCACACGCCTTGTAGTCAAAGGCGAGGTTTCCTGGAACAGGGTAGCTGGTTTCCTGCTTTGCACGAGCAGTAACCCTGCAAAAGAGAGAGAGAGAGGAAAAAATACTTGTACTCGCACCATTTCAGTTGAAGCGCAAGAGTGCGCAGGGTTCTTCTTCATGTGAGAGGGGGGGGGGGGGGGGGGGGCAAAGGTTCGTCGCAGTGCCCCCCCTTCTACTAAGTCAATGTATGGAGCAGATATTGCCCCCCCACCCGTGCGCATGCCTATGAGTAAAAGTGAAGAAGCACTTCTGGTGCGGAGGGGACTGCCCCATCAAATATGTTTTTCATCAATACTTTTCTTTTGTAGATTGTTGTTGTAAGGTTGCGCTCTGCGAGACCCACTCCCCCCCTCCTGCCAACACCCACATTCCTGAGCTTAAGCGAGCTACACGACAGGAGATAGGGGTGCGTCCCCAAGCTATGCGGGTGCGTCGGACGTGACTCACCCCTCTGCGCCTTGCTTGGGATTACCTGCCCAACCCTTGTGCTCCCTCTGCTACCTGCCCGATCCTGGCCGGTGCCGATGACCGCAGGCAACGCGGACTGATGGAGGAGGGGGATACAGGGGATAAAAAGGAGCGGCCCAAGAGACCGCGACGTCTTTTGCTACTGGAAAGCTTGCCTGCTAGACACCGGCACTGCAGCTTACGGCCCCACTGAGGGTCGTTTTCCCTTTTACTTTTTGTGATATTCCTGTACATAGTTTCTGTACATAAAGTTTGTTTTAAAACGTCCAGCGGCGAAGGCGTCTTCTTCCGAGGCAACGTCACGAAGACGGCGGCGATCTCCACCGCGAAGCGCGGGCCCGGCCTTGCTTCGCTCCCAAAGAACCTGGCCGAACGATCACAAGTTCGGACGAAAATTTACTGGCGCAGTCGTGCCGCTCGCCCGGGAGGGTCAGCTGGCCACCGCATTCGTCTCCCACCTGGGCCAGTTTGCATGGAGAGTGATGCCTTTCGGTTTGAAAAATGCGGCAGCCACATTTCAGAGGATTATGAACCAGGTGCTGACAGGTCGGGAGAGTTACGCGTGCGCCTACCTCGATGACATCGCCGTCTTTAGTCAGACCCTCGAGGAGCATGTCGAACACCTGCATGAAATATTCTCCCTGCTTGAAGCTGCGAGCCTGCGAGCGAATTTAGACAAGTGTCAGGTAGCAATGCCCTCGATACGCTACCTAGGGCACGTAGTCGGATCAGGCAGGCATGGCCCAGATCCCGAGAAGATCACAGCTATTAAGGGACTGAAAGGCCCCCACCACAAAGAAAGAGTTGCGAAGTGCGCTAGGCCTCTGCGGATACTACCGCAGTTATGTCTCTAATTTTGCTGAGGTAGCCCGACCGCTGACACAGCTCACTAGCAAAAGAGTGCCTTCCAAAATTCCTTGGTCTCAAGAAGCTGACGAGGCATTCAGTTCTCTAAAGCAGGCCTTGTGCGAAGCCACGTCCCTCGCCACGCCAAACCTTCAAAAGCCTTATGTGCTCTCTACCGACGCGTCCATGGTGGCTGCAGGTGCGTGCTTGGCGCAGATTCAAGATGATGGCTCTGAGATGCCGATCGCCTTCAGTAGTCATCGGTTTACACCGACGCAGATGCGGTGGGCTACCACTGAACGCGAGGCATTTGCCGTAATTTGGGCCTTAAAGAAATTTGAGGTATGGGTTTTTGGAGCTAAGGTGACTGTCATCACCGACCACAACCCGCTCTCGTATCTCACATGCAGCACGCCCCCAGGGCGCAAAGCTGACACGTTGGGCCTTAGCGCTCCAGCGCTATGACGTGGTCATCCAGCATCGCAAAGGCAGCGCTCACACTAACGCTGACGCCATGTCCCGTTTGCCCAATCAGTGTTGGGGTGAGGGGCCGGCCCGGGCACCATTGGGGTCTTAAGGTATTGTGACTGGGAGGGTTCCCTGCCCTGTCGTGCAGATGTTGTGTTGCGAAGCGAACTTTCGCCCGTCGCCCTTCACATGAATTCAAAAGTGAACTGTGCGACATGTGTGCCGCCTCTCGGCAATTTGAGCGTGTGCGGGTGTCATGTTTACCTTCCTCATGTTGTATTGCCTGTCGCGCCAACCTTTTGTTTTTTTCATTTGTTGCATCTGTTTCATGATGAACAAATCTTGGAAGGGAGGTGTAAGGTTGCGCTCTGCGAGACCCTCCCCCCTCCTGCCAACACCCACATTCCTGAGCTTAAGCGAGCTACACGACAGGAGATAGGGGTGCGTCCCCAAGCTATGCGGGTGCGTCGGACGTGACTCACCCCTCTGCGCCTTGCTTGGGATTACCTGCCCAACCCTTGTGCTCCCTCTGCTACCTGCCCGATCCTGGCCGGTGCCGATGACCGCAGGCAACGCGGACTGATGGAGGAGGGGGGATACAGGGGATAAAAGGAGCGGCCCAAGAGACCGCGACGTCTTTTGCTACTGGAAAGCTTGCCGGCTAGACACCGGCACTGCAGCTTACGGCCCCACTGAGGGTCGTTTTCCCTTTTACTTTTTGTGATATTCCTGTACATAGTTTCTGTACATAAAGTTTGTTTTAAAACGTCCAGCGGCGAAGGCGTCTTCTTCCGAGGCAACGTCACGAAGACGGCGGCGATCTCCACCGCGAAGCGCGGGCCCGGCCTTGCTTCGCTCCCAAAGAACCTGGCCGAACGATCACAAGTTCGGACGAAAATTTACTGTTGTGCTTTACTTTTGTTCTGCACTGGTCACATATCTTCATTTGCTTATTTGCTGGTTTTTATTGCTGTGCACACACGTCAATCATTACGTCGGGTTGAGGATTAGTAATGCAACCTATTGGCAAATTTTGTGTGTGTGTTCTCCTTTATCTGTGATACGATGCATGATGGAAATAAAAATTTGATTTCAAAATTAATGTCTCTACGGGGATGAAATCAGCTTCCAAGCGTGCCTGAAGTTTTTCCACGTGTTGTGCTACCGCATAGATCACGCTTCAGCAGTCAAGTACAACCAAACTTTTACATTTTGCAGCTTTCCAAAGTGTTAAGCCGCCCCTAACCTGACACTAGCAGAAAATATGATCTTTTCCGTTCTTTCCGACCTTTTTCTGTGTGTGTTGGTGGTTAGAAGAAGAAAGAGACGCCTAATTTCTGCAGCCCAAAAGGGAGCACGGCGCAGCGTCTACCTTTTTCTGTATCCACTACATACTTCAATATGAGACGCATGGGCGTCGGCAGGGGGGGGGTGCAAAAGGGGCACTTGCCCCCCCCTCAAGCTTCACCAGCACTTGCCCTCACCCAAGCTAGATCAGCGCTCTCCCCCTCCCCCAGCCGCGATGCAACAGTCGTTTCACCCCCCCAAGAGAAAATCCTGCCGACGACCATGATGAGACGTGACATTCGCAGAGTAATATTTTGAAAACTCTGTGATGCCCGAGGACCACTACTAAAATAAGGAAAAGTGAGTGCCCCAGCGGCGAGAAAAGCATTTCGTGAAAGCGATGTTTTCATTCGGGAAAAAAAATTTGTTTCAGAGCGAAGAGTCTTTTTTTTTAATATGAATTAAGAGACAGTGTGGTTTTAATTATGAGACAGTCTTTTTTTTTTTTGTCCTTACTCATTCAACAGTTAATCAGCTTCGTATCAGCCCAGCTAATCTGTTGGTCTTTTTCGTGTATCTCTCATATTTCTTATTTGTCGTCCAAGTGTTGGAATATAACAGACAAATGGCCCGTATCATTGGCCCTTTCGTTCCTTATGTTCAGATATGCAAAAGTGTTTCGGGAACATTCGGAGGCCTCTTCCAAAATGACATTCATGCACAGTGACACACGACAAAGAACCATCTCTCTCGCGGCAATGTTTCTTTTCGGTAAAGCAGATCGCCCATCTACTTTATGAACGTACAGGATGTTCTCTCATGCAGCCTGCACAACTCCACAATGCAGCCTTTCAACGAAGGCTCCCCCCGTGTGCCGCCTAATGCGTTCTATGATGTTGTAAATATGCGTGATCGCCAAAAAGAAATGCTCTGTGAAGTCAGTGATGCGATGCCCGCATCACGTCGCTACCATCGCCATGTTGAATTCCCGCAGCATCATTTTATTTGTCGATAGTGTGATGCACTGGAGTCAGCACAGTGGGTGTCCGTCAATGAAATCGCCAATAAACCGCGTAGTTTTCTAAAAATGTTTTCCTTTCCGTCTGATTTAAGGAGCAACGCCATTAATCTCATTATTCTTTTTTCGGCTCTCACCTGAGGAAGCGGAGCTAATTGCGGAAGCCATGAACCACAAAAAATTTCGTGCGGGGCCATGTGTTGTCAGCAAAGCTTCTTTCTGCAATGTGTCCTTCAGTACAACAAAAGACTTCTGCTGCAAAGTACTTCACTTTTGCTCGTATGTGAAGGTCGAGCAGCCACTTTTTTTCTGATGGGGAGAGGTGGCCCGCTCTGGCCTTTCTTGATTTCGTAAGTGTATAGTTCACTCATAATCTCAAATACTAGATAGCGTGAGTTGAACATAGGGCAGATAAAGAACACTGATTAGCGCTTGTCTTCTGCATCAGTCTCCTTTCTCTTCCCTGTGTTGAAACCGCGCTATCCTGTATTTAATATTGAGTACTCACTTGCTGGAGTAGATTGGCTCTGCTTTCCATTCTCTTCGTTCACTCCCCCTACCCGCTATAACGCTTAGTCATTCCCCTAAAAAAGGTAGCAGATATATGCGTCTTTCTTATCCTCAACCGCCCCCCCCCCCCCCCTCTCTTTCTTCCTCACCAGATGCCGAGCTAAATGATACGTCACCCTTTCTGTCTCAAAGCAAAAGAACCAGAACCCGTGCTCCCGAGGCAATGACGTCACGACCCTGTTTTACAGCATCCACGATGTCAGTCGCTGTGGGAGAGTCGCTGTGATGATTTTGAGCGAAGGCTATCTGGGTACCACCGGAATCCCCTCTGGGCTGCGGTAAGTAGCATTCATGACGCCGAAATAGATGCCATCGTGCGGTAGCCTTTGTACTTCCGTGCCACAGTGTTCCCCCCTTACCGTGCTGCAAAAGTGTTTCAAAAGCGGGTGAATTCACGACTGTGAAAGGTTTACTCCGACTTCGCGCAGCAGACTTTTCGCCACCGATGCAGGTGGCATCCTCAGTATACATTGGCAACAAAGGACCAGAGGTTGCCCAGTCCAACGTTTGCCCGGTCCACATGTCAAATGCGTCCTTGTAAACGTCCAGTAGAAGGCCCCGGATGTTCTCGCAAGCCGATGTGTCGCGACGGATGAGCCACGATTCAAGGACTTTTCTTTTCCCTCGCCTCCTTTCACGAGCTCAAGGCGAAGCTATGCCCCGTCGTCAAAGCAGCTTTAAACAAGCTCCTTCTTGGAACGCCTTGGCTTCAGCAAAGCTTCGTTGATCTTTCCCTGCCCGTTTCATCGATGTTGGTTCCGTCTCAATCACCGCATCGTACTTTGCAGACGACCCCGCTCTGACCGTTCGCAGGTGTGCGGCATAGCAAACCCGTCTTCCAAGGTTTGTATGCCAAACAGACGCAAAGCTCTCTGAACATATGGACTAGACACAATGGACTTTGTCTTTTCTCGTGACGCACCCCCCGTTCCTCTGGGTGCAGGTGCTAAACATACCAGGATAATGCCGTCGTTCCCGTGCTACCCGTGCACAAACCACGTTTTCCATTTCTTGTAGCCGCTACCGCTGACCTACACCACATCGCAAGGCAAGAGTCACAACCAGCGCTGCAAATCCAGTCTCTGTCCGGCTGTCCACCAGAGAGGTTAAGGTGCACGACGTGCTGCGCACAGCGTGAGTGTTTGAAGAAAAAATCTTCTATTTCATCTTCTACTTCTACAATTGGCAACCGCTTCCTAATATTTATTATATTTCTTTTCACAATGTTATCGCGACCCTCTATACAAAGATGTAGTCGGCAAACATGATCGACGCGCTTCAGTTAGGTTCGTCAAGTTGTTTTCCGCGATGAACGAACTTGCACATCCTTTCGGCAAAGCGGTAGCTTCGGTAGCCTCGACGTGCGCTGAATGACCACCTGAAAAGGGCAGGTTTTCCCGCTCTTGCTGTACACTTGGCAACACTTGAGAACACAACTGTTTGCCCTGTTAGAAGGCGTTTTACATGGTAAGCCAGTGCTCGGTGCCACAGTGTAAGGGGTACGCAACGGAGCCCGTTGTCAGCCTTCACTAAGTGTCATCGGGGTACGAATCCGGCACTTTCGTGAGGACGACTTCTACTTCGCCGTGGGGCTGCGATGTGCGATCAGTAGCAGAAAGCATTCATTGGGATGCTCACCCGTGCACGCTGGCCGACGCCTTCCTCGCGTAAAGTGGCGCATATGTTGCCCACCTCCATATCGATCACAAAATTAGGTTGACTGACTCCCAAATTGAAGTTGGCCCATCCCAACCTTATTTGTTTTCTACAGTTGTACCTAGGCACTAATGTCACCTTCCCACCGGCCTTCGTAACGGCGTACGATACTAGGAGTCATCGCCTTGCCGGCCCTAGAGTTTCTTAGGTAGCAGAGTTGCGCAACTGTTTTCCAAACGCCGCAAGCAAGTAGCAACCGTGCACTGCGGAGAAGCTGATGCACCGCGGCTGCAGTGAACCGGTTTAACATGAGGGCTCCGTCGGCGCTGCCATTGTCCCTTTCTTTATTTCTCTTTAATAAGCGGGACCCCACCCCCCCCCCCTAAAAAAAAAAAAAAACTGCCGAAAAAAAGACCATTCTTTCTTCCTTTTTTTTAAAATTTATTTTTCATTTACCTTCTTTTTCTTTTCTCATTTTATTTTTTTTTCCTTTTTTTCCCGCTTATCATCAAAACTCTCATTTGGCTTCCGCCCTATTCATTTTTTTTTTATTGTTTTAAGCCCGTTATACCTGTGGTACGGGCCGGGGTACTTTCATTTCCTTTTTTTTTTTCTTTTTTGCCCCACAGTAAAATGTATGTAGAGGTTGTAAAGTCAGCCTTTGTGTTTCCGTGCCACAGTCCTGAAAAGAGTTTTTTTTTTTTTACTTCCTTCACCGCCGGTTGTTGACACGTGAGGTACATGTCACCTGCAAAAATAGAGTGCGGCGGCTTCGCCGCACCCTTTTTGCAGGCGACATGTGCTATACTCGGCGACAACGAAACGTTGGCGACAACTTATCTTGACATTGGAGCGAAGGCTACGGAGGCGGGGCTTCCACACATTCGTGTTGCGCCGCAAGTAGTTCGGCAGCTTGCGGCTGATTTCGGTTTTGCTCGCTCGCATCGTTAACGCGTTTAGAAAAACACATACTTGAAAATTATGAATGGGAGAAACATTTCGATTGTTCAGTGTACATTTGAGTGTCCTATAACGAGTATATTTTTCTAGGAGAACTAAACAGCGCGCATTCGGCCGCACAGTGACGTCACGGACGCCATGTTTCCTTGGAAAACGGGTGGGCTGAAAAGGTGGTGCTGTCTAAGAAATGGAAAGAAAAGGAAAGCATTCTTGCATGGTGAACGATAACTGTATTTTGCCTACAACTTCCCGCAACTGTTTAAGTCTCATAATAAATAAAGCAGTATTTATTTCAGCAAGGCAAAGGAGAAAATTATCAATAAACATCAGTACTATTTTTTTGGCGCGGAAGCAGGACATGCGCTTTGGTTCTGTAGCTTCCACAGTGCTGTCAAGGAAAGCTGTCGCCGAGTATAGCTAGCCCCTACTACTGGCGCCTGTAGCCATCTCTCACTCCGCACCCCCCCCCCCCCCCCATTCCTTTCCAGCGATTGAGAACATTCCGGAACGTAAAGAGAAACAATAGCGCTCCATGCACGTGCGGTGTCACCTCTCCGACATCACGCAGATCCCCTCCCCAGTCTTGCCTTATCGCGTCCAGGTGCGACAAAGTGGACTCAACCAGCAGCCAATTCTTGAAAACACACACACACACACACACACACACACACACACACACACACACACACACACACACACACACACACACACACACACACACACACACACACACACACACACACACACAGGAGTCATCCGAGGTGTACATCTTCAACCCCTAAGCCCTTCTGAGCAGTCATGGGCACGTTACCAGTAAAAAGTAACACTGTTACAGTTACAGTTACCTAAGCCAAAAAGGTAACTCTGCTACAGTTACAGAGTTTCCAAAAGTAACGTGTTACAGTTACAGTTACCATTAAAAAGTAACGTCGTTACTTTTCCGTTGCCGCGTAAAATAACTAATTGATTACATACCAAATGCAAGAATTTATTTAATAAAAACGCACGAAGAGGAACGACGAGTGCGTAACGAGAGAAGAAGACGTCCATTGAGTTTATTCCGTATGTTCTCCAAGGTGTCCGCTTGGCACATAAGCGTGCACAGGGCTCCCCTAGTGGGGGCGGGGGGCGAAGGGTCATCGTCGCGGCCCCCTCCCTATTAAGGCAATGTATGGGGCAGATTTTGCGGACCCCCCCTCTCCTCTGAGGTGATTAGGGGGGGGGGGGGGGGGCTGGTCATACAAACCGTTTTTTGAGCCCCGCAATACCTCGGGACACGTGTTCGTGAAACCCAAAGACATGCTGCCCAAATACCGTACACCTGCGGACGATCAGTGCGGGATAATGTACAAGTACAATGCGGAAAGGAAACGCTAAAGTCAACCATGCAACTGCTGGACAGGGGCATAGCTTTGACCTAAACAATGCGACAACGCTGGATCATGAACGAAAGCGGGGGGGGGGGGGGGGGGAGTCTTACGGAGACGTGGTTCATTCGCCACGACGCATTGGCTTGCAAAGCAAGCGCAGCCACCTACCGAACATTTGTGAGGACATGTGTGTGTATAATGGACTCATGTGAGCTCATCTTTTTTTTCTTTTTTCTTGCTAGTGAATACTGAGGATGCCACCTGCATAGGAGGCAAAAAGTATTTCATTTGGCTAATAATTCTTGTGTTAAGTCTGAGTAGGCCTTTGACAATCAATTTCAAAGAAGCTTAAAAATGCTTCGCTACTTCACGGCACTTCTGGCTTTCAGCCGTTTCGCACTGCTGTTTTCTAGCCACCTGTCAAACATGATTAGCTCGGCGCCTCGGAACTGGAATTCTCCACCGACACACCAAGAACACCGCTAGAAGCTCAAGTGAGAAAGAGAGTATATATGCCCCCCCCCCCCCCCCCCCCGAAAAAAAAAAGAAAAAAAAAGAAAAAAAAGGACGTGAACTTAGCAAGCTAGCTGTTCAGTCGCAGCTTGGTTGATTTACAACATGTGTTTTACAAGTAAACTTCGAACACGGTCTTCTGCGGGGAAGATATTTCTCTTAGCTACCTCTTCTCCTGAAGTGCGAGGGGAGCCTTATTGGAGAGTTGAAAGGTGGAAAGGATATGGTAAATAGTAAGTTCGAAAAAGTGAAAAGCGTGTAATATCGGCCTTTTGCTATTGGATAAATTGTTATAAAAACAGAAGTAACTGTAACGGTATTTTCCGTTACAGTTACTGAGTAAAAAAGTAGCATTGTTACAGTTACAAGTTACTCCAACTAAAGAGTAACTAGTTACAGTTACAAGTTACTGAAAAAAGTAACTAGTTACCTGTAACGCGTTACTAGTAACTAGTTACTGCCCAAGACTGCTTCTGAGGTTCAGGTGTGCTCTTCGTTGTACGTGACTTCACAGACAAGTTCTCTGCGCTGGGTACCTAAAGATGGCGGCCACCGTGACTTTTTATCGCATTAGAGAGTGTCAGCGCAGGGGAAGACAGGGGGGTCGTTCGCTCCCTGCGTTCTTTTGTACTCTCCCCGCTTTCTTCTATTCGCCAGCCCCGCCAGAGGGAATACAAATGATTGTAGGGGCCACCGTTTCTTGCACCGCGCGTTCGAGCAGGTGTTTTGCAGCATCGAATTCCGATGGTACCTAAAGATGGCGACCGCAGTGACGTACGTGCAAGTTATGTATAGTGCAACTGGATCGCTGGAATCCTGGCCACCGCGTGGGGAGAAGAAGGGGGTGGAACCCAGACTTGTTACTAAATGCGAAGCATTTATTAGCGAACTTCAGCGACTTTGAGCGTATATATCTATCTATCTATCTAGCTATCTATCTATATATCTAGCCGCCTACGACTTTATGCTCTCCTGGCCGTATCGTTAATGGAATTTATACCAAATTTGGTATCGGCATAACATGACTGTATTACGAACATAAATGGCTGGTCATATCATGAAAATCATGACTAACTTGTCATGACAAGTATGATTTACATGCCACGCTCATGGCGCGCTCGCGGCCGTTTCGTTAGCTTGACATACACCAAATTTGGGATTGAGTGACATAACTGTATGAAGAACATAAATGACAAGTGGTAACATGAAAATCATGGCTTCATGAGCGACATGACTTGCATTCCAAGCTCACAGGGGTGCAACAGCTGCGCCAATTGCGCCAAATTGATACAATTCCCCGTTTTTGCGCCGAGCTGCGCCAAAACCACGAAATTGACGGAAATTGCGCCACGCTGCGCCAAAATGCCCGACCAGCCTCAAAATTTTCTCAGCTGCGCTAATTTCAGCGAGAAATGGAGACCACGCTGGCCACCTGCAGTTTGCGTCATCAATCAATCCACGCGCGCAGACCCTAACCTTAAGCCATGGTGTCAGTGGTCAGGACACTAGCGAGACGCGGTCGACCAAATAAAGTAATAACGCCGCGCATCCATCGGTCCGCTGACCGCAGCGGATACCTATCGGCGGGACGACGTAACTTCAAGACTAAAATGCGTTGCCGTAGCCACCGACGTAGAACACCGACAGCAAAACCTATGGAGAGCGCGCCGGTGGTATCCCACCCATTGTGGCCTCCGAGATTAGCCGGCGCAGCGCCGGCTAATCTCGGAGGCCACACACCGATACACGCAATAGAGGCGCTGCCGATAGAGGGCGACTCTGTAACTCCTCGCCCCCCAATACCATGTAATTTCCTTATGGACAGCACTTATTAGCAAAAATTCTTGCGGCAGCATGTTCCCATTGTACAAAAATCGCTGTTATCGCTTCATCACACAATTTAGACCGCGCGGTTGTTTGCTGGCCCTTTAAGCGTAACATTCTTTTACTCTCTCCCGCAGCTCTCATCAACCTCAAAGCCCACTTTGGAATGTCTTTCGTTTCAGAGCAATGTCGACCAGCATGTCAAGCCTTGAACATCAATATCAACTTTGCCCCTGGCGAGCTGCGCGTCCCGTGCACAAAGAACGGTGACGTCAGGTGCCGGCTGCTCGAACACCGTGTAGCCATCAATACAGTGCTCCTGCGCGCCGGTCTCGAAATAATGGAGGACCACAGACAGGCCGGCGGCGTCCGCCTGGCGGTGAACGAGAGCGTAGTCTACAGCGATCCCGTATGGGCCACGCCGGAACCCTGGCTGAACCACCCGGCTCTGGAGTTTGCCCACGATATCATCGCTGATCACTGCTGCTTGACGGCGTTGGAAATGTATTTGGACGCCCCTTGTCCACCCCGGGTCGTCCAAGCCCTGAGACGTAGTCGCACGTTGAAGCGATTGGCCGTCTTCTTGTCCGGCGATGACGACACGCCTCCCACCGACATGTTCGCACTGATCCACTCGATCACGTCGCTGGAGGAGCTCATCTTCAAGCCCGCGGACAACACTCGCCGCCATGGCCATATACTGAATGACGGCCCACTTGGGAAAAATGTCCTCAAGCATCTGAAGGTACTCGATGTCAGGTACGTCCTCGTGAGTCCAGAAAAGGTGCGCGCACTTCTCTGGGCTCTCATACGAAACCACACCGTGACGGAGTTGGCGGTCAACAAGAGCGTGTTCGCTGCTGGACCCCGAGATCCCGGTCGACTGTTTGCGCTGTACGTCGCCAGGAGACGCGCTGTCCTCAAAAAGCTCACGCTGTACAGAGATTGCCGTGACCGAGGTCTGTGGGCTAGACTGACCAAAGCCCTCAGCAAGGCGACCACGTTGACAGAACTGAGTCTGGATATGACCATGTATCTCGGATATTTTGTAAGTAACCCATCGGTTCTTAAAGCTTATCGCCTTTGCCTAATGCGTGACTTGCTTTCACTCCATGTTCTTATGCAAATTAGCTATACTCGGTTACAACCTAGTGAAAGGCAGCTCCGCCCACAGGCATCGCTGCCCCTCCCAAAGACAATTTATTCATTTATACAATACTGCAGACCCTAATTGGGTTCAAGTAGGAGGGCAATACATGAATACATACATATATGAATAGCAATTAGGAAGAAACGAAACGCAAGGAGCTAGAGAATGGCCACAACTAAGTAAGATCAGTTTAAAATACACAAAACAAGTATGAAGAACAATAACATAAGAAGCAAATAACGGCATTAAGAATAAAGACAGGCTAGGCTCTGACCAAAAGTGCGTCCGCTGCGGCCGTGACCCTAGTGGTCACGGCCGCAGCGCCTATTTCACTTCCGATGCTGTCGGACGTGACGTCATTGCCGCCATGATGGTTTGGCGCAGCTTCTTCAGCATGGTACACCATCATTTTCTTCACCCACCATTTCCTCGCTGCTTTCCAGCATTCGAGCAATAGTGGGCGCAGTCCACTATCACTACCCACTATTCTGCTACTACTCTCCACCATCGTCCACCAACCTTTCCACTTTGCCCATCTAACGTACACCATGCCAGCCACCACTATCCACTATAAACACCATGATTTCCAGCACACACAGCATTATTTCCACTATATCCTCCATCTTTTCCAGTACCCACTATGGTAGTTATTCCAATAGGGATAGATGCATGTAAAATATAGATGTGTGCTTACAGCAGTGCGTGAAGAAATGAGTAGATACTAACGCATATGACGTCACCAAGCCTTACATGAGTTTCGGTTTTATACGTGCAACAGCGACATAACAACCATACAATAGAACGACACGCTGGATTTCAACTACATTTATTTTCTTAGGTTGTAACTGGCTATAGAGTGCTTATTTGGGCTGGATGGTACATGGCCATAGAAATCGAGAAACGACGCGAAAGACAGGACAGAGGCGCACTCTGTCCTGCTCGCGCTGTTTCTCCTTTTCTATGAGCTTGGTCCTGACAAACTTCGGCATCTCTGCTAACAAGCGCCTACGGGCTCACGTGTCCTTACGTACGGCAACGGTGCCATTCATTTGCCCTGCTTAAAAAATTTCTTGCGCACGCGTTTTTTTCAGCCCCACTGTGACAGCGGAGTTAGCCCAAGTGGCTCTTCGATGTAAGACCCTGCGGCGGTTGCAACTGCCTCGTCTCTTCACCTACGACGTCTTCACGCTTCCCGAGCAGTGCACAATGGCCTGGATTGCTGCTCTCCGGGCGAACCGCAGCTTGAGTGAGCTCCACATTTGCGTATCGGGCATGAGTGAGGCGCAGTTCCGAAGTTTGCTGAGTGTTATCGCGAACGGCGAGACGTTGAGGAAGGTAGTGATCCAAGATCACCAGCGCGACCTGAACCTCGAAATGCTCTCCAGGGTGATACGGGAGCTCGAAATGAGCGATCGCATTCGCTTCCAGAATCTTCACGTCTCTCCACAACTGTCAAAAGTGCCGGAACTTTCGTGCGTGAAGTTCGAACGTCTCGTGGTCAACCTAAAGTCTCGTCACTCCATGGAGCCACTGATAGAGTACGCCAACATGTTTTGTCGCCCCGGTACATCGACGCTCCTGATAATCTGCTGCCCACTAAGGAGACTGCCCGGCTTCGAAGACCTGCTTACGTGGCTGGCCGAGTCGTCAACGTTGACGCATGTGGATATCAGCGTCTACTACTCGTTGTGCGGCTACCGGTGTAGCGGGTGCGCCGAACTGTCTGACCGCGTCGTCTCGGCACTGGCGACAAACCCCAGCATCACCGAGGTGAAGCTGCCTTTCTTCATGTTGGAAACGGCACAGATCGACACTCTGTGCAACAGCGCCCGCGAGCACCGAAGCCTCATCGCGGTCAAGTTTCATTCCCGCTATCTGGAGTGGAGGCAGCCGTCGGCGGACTTCCAAGAGGCTGTCATGCGGGTAAGACCCATTCGTTGTCACTTAATTCTTTTCTCTGTTTTTTTTTTTTTTTTTTTTTTTTTTTTTTTTTTTTTTTTTTTTTTTTTGAGTGGTGGAGGGGAGGGGAAGGTGAGTGAGAACATGTGGGCAGAGATTTTCGGCAGCATTAAACCAGACAGCCGGCATTTTCTGGGATGCGTCGCCGCAAGTCCGCCTCTTTCATTTTTCTGCGCTGCCATCTGCCGCTTTGGTAGGGCTTTGGTAGGGACCGGTACAACCGGTATTGCCAGGAGCAAGACCTCCGAGATGAAGAGATGTTTCGTGGCTTTTCTGTTAGGGGAAGGGCGCATGCCTAGGCATGAGCAGTGCTCTCCATAGAAGAGGGGGGGGGGGGGGGGGGGGGGGGGGGCATGTTTCACCTAGCAAAGCCTCCTCTATTTTTTTCAATGCCGGTGCAAACGCTCGCTTATCAATGGGAGCCGTCGGTCCGCGTAGGGAGTGGTCGTGATGCGACGTCACATAAAGGGTAGGGTTGCTTGCGTTACACGTGCTTGCGAGCGCTTTCCGACGGAGATGCGATAGACGTGCTTTCACTATGCAACATCATTCGTCTCTCAGATTTGTTCCTTCGTGCTCCTTCTTTGTGGCTCGAAGCAATGCCACCGCCGCCCCTCAGCGCTCGTGTATGCAGCAGCGTTAGTGACGCATCCCCATTGGTTGCCCGCATAGCGCCACGAACGGAGACGTACTATCTCAAAACACCCGTATCTCCTACGGAGCCAGCGTGACCGCCAACATAGTGAACACGAGGGATGCAAGACGCCGCCCCTGGGATCTGTACACAACTGAACAAAAATTATTTCATATGATTTCCATCGTGAGGCACCACCTAAAGGGTTCTCTCTCCCATGAGCGCAACGCACACGCGAAGGCAAGGCGATGGGCAAGAGTGGGAAAGGGCTAGAGGATAGGGTGGTGAACGGCTGGATCGGGCGCATCTTGTTGGCATTGAATAAATAGAGGAGGCGCTGCACCCAGTCCCCCCCCCCCCCCCCCCCCTTCCGCTCTTTCATTGGTCAAATCTGAAAGATAACGAGCTGCGCAGTGGATGCAAAAACGAAAATGCAGCGATAAGGTTTCCTTCTCAGAAAGGCCCGCCATTGGGCTCCGGCATCCCAGGCTAAAAGCGGGAAGTGAACAGTTGTTTGCATGCAATATCAGGGTTTCGTGGTCGCCATTATCGTAAAAAAATATGCGTAGCGAAGCCCTGCACATTAAGAAAGTGACAGGAAAAGTCTGGCCAAGTCAAGGTATGCATATAATTAGCGTCCCTTTTAGATGGACACCCCCTACCCCCCCTCCCCGCCCGCACGCCTATATTTGCAACTATCTACATATTGCTTTGTACAAAAACACTGTATTTACAGCTGCAGGATATCGTCCGCCAAAACACCGCTCGGTTCGCCGCTGCGGTGAAGTACGTCACGGGCGAGATCACCGGTGCCGGAGCCAGAGCCGTCGAAGTCCTCCACAACCATCCGTGGTTACTGGAGCAGGTACGAGACGCCGCAGAGGTCACCGAAGAAGAAGCCCGGGAATTGGCCGAGCGAGCCTTCTGGACGGTGTGCCATGGCGACGTCCACGACTTCATGTGGTCGACCGGTGTGGTCAGGGAGCGGCAGGCGACGCCCTCTGATCCCGACGCCCAACGACTCCACATCCTTGACTTGCCACTGCTCTGTTGGTTGCACGTCCGGCGATATCTTAAGCTTGAAGACGTTGCATCAGGTTAACGACTGAAGGTGCAGACAAAGGGTCTCAAACGTATCTCAGCTAGCGGGCCCCAGTCACGAAATGTATTCCCCAAACATTCAGCAGGGTTCAGCCCTTCTGTGGAAGACGGTTGGAGCGGTGTATGATTGAACTATCTCTTAAATGGGTCATTTCTGAAGGTGAATTGCCGTCAGGATGAGGGAAAGATATCGATATCGATCTCCTGAATGAATAAAATTGGGACTCCGATTTTGAAATATAGTTTTTGTTCGACGGTTACGTTTCAACACATAATGACCCCACGGGGCCCCTCACGAAAAGATTTATTGTGATCAGTCACGCCTGTGTAGCACGTGAACATGCTTTTAAGATTGAGAGAGAGAGAGAAACGGAGGAGAAAGGCAGGGAGATAAACCAAGCCAGGCTCTGTTAGCTGCCCTACACGTGGGGTTGGGAAATAGGAGGAATAATAAATAAGATAGAGAAGGAAAAACTAGAGAAATAAAGAAAATTGCTGCAGATCCACGAAGTGACTGCTGATGGGGCGAAGCAGTGTGGCATCGGATCGTGAATCGTGGCCTTCTATTTTGTTCTGGTTAACGGCCTTTTATTTTGTTCTTGTTAACCTTTTGTTCTGTCATATACTTTGATTGATGGGTGGTTAAATTTCGTTTTTACGGTGTTGTGGCCTTTTATTTTGTTTGTTCTGGTTAACAGCCTTTAGATAACCATTTTGTTGTTCACAGATGTTTCGGTTTGTTCACATGTTGTAGGCGTTGCCGCTTTTATCGTGTTGTGGCCTTCTATTTTTTATTCTGGTTAACGGTCTTTTATTTTGTTCTTTTTTGACCTTTTCCTCTGTCGTATGTTTTGATTGATGGGTGGTTAAATGTCGGTGTTAGTACGTTGTTGTGGCCTTTTATTTTTTTTTTATTTCAAACCATATGCGCGCTATGTACGCTCTGTAGACAGTATTGCGCACAGATGTTTCACACCTGCGCTTCGACTTGGAGAGGAGTATTAAACACGCGGCCCGCGAACCTTTCGCTTGCGGCCCGCGGCTCCCACATGGTTCGTCCCATATATATATTTTTTTCATTTTCATAATAAGTATGTGCGTGAGCTACACAGACATGACTGGTCTAAGGCATTGTTTTCGTGAGGCACCCCATGTAGTCACCATTTGTTGAAACATGACCGTGAAACGAAAACAATATTTCATAATCGGCGTCCAGGTTTTACTCATTTTGGAGATCGGTATCGACATGTTGTTGGATCGAATCCTGGCCCCGAAATCTTCTTCAGAAATGACCCGTATGTGAGATATGAGAAAGGTTTTCTTTGCAATGGTAACGTTTGCTGACAATCTGTACGAAGCACCACCCCCTCCCCCGTTCTTACCTTCTTGCTGACCCTGCCCTTGCGGGACTAAATTATGTGACTGCGGCCCGCTGCCTGAGATGAGCTTGAGACCCCTGGACTAGGGGACTACGCCGAGCCTCGACCACAACGGTTTTCGTGCGACCCTTGGGCGCTTCGCCCCTGAAATAAAATGAAAGGGTCATGTGGCATCTACCCATAACAAAACACGGCTGTAACAGTATGTAAGCAAAAGAATTTGCGGGCATTACAATTCTGCTCACGTATGCGGAACACC